>JARHVA010011450.1:0-55938 GCA_037957365.1 Torreya grandis | reverse complement strand
TTTACTAGTAATTTTTAGATTAAATTATTCACATGTTTGGGTAAAAATTTGGATCATATTTCATCCTATCATGGTCAATATGATGGAAAATAGAGGTAGTAAAAAAATATCTAGAAGGGTATCTCTTTGTTTTGTTTCTGATAACATAAAAAATAGGTTCATTAGTTGTTGCTTGCTCAATGGTGGTATAATACTTCTATTCATGGTTAATCCAAAATGTCTCCCTTTATGGCTTTGTCTAGATATTGTGCCCCATAAATAACTTAAACCTTGATGGTTTATCCTAAGGTTTGAGTTGTTAATAAACACATTCACCATCAATAGGAGGTCCTAGCCAATTTGTGATAAAATTTAGCCATGGCTCAGAATTGAATGAAATAATAAGGAAATCAACACCATAATGAGTGAAATTTTGACATGAGAAATTGGTTATTTGTGAACTTACATTGATTTAATATTATGTCTTTGAAGAAGCATAAAAATTATAGCAATTTTTCTCCTAAGTATTATGGCCCTTATCAGATATTTCAAAAAATTGTTAGTGTGGCTTATAGATTAGAATTCACCTAGTCCATTTTCATACATCTAGTATTCCATGTATCTTTTTTGAAGATGTAGTTGGACACAAATATTATACTCAGATTGAGTTTAATTTAATTGGATGAGGAATTTTAGGTTATGCTAAATCATGAATTGATCCCTTAAATGTGCACTAAACAACTACATATTAGAGCAAATCAGAAGTATTTGATCAAATGGAAGAATAGACAATGTGAAGATGCAACATAGGAGGATGAAGCTTTCATGTACCAACACCAAGGGTTGAGTCAACATTGAGGAAAATGTTGTTTGGAAGTGAAGGGACATGATATGACATTATCCTATGGTATGTTTAGGGATATGTGTGGCTGACTTGTGGTATGCATACCTCTTTTATATTCTTGTCACATTTATATATGTTATTATTTGGTCATTCTGTAGAATAACCATGGCTAATTGGACTATATATAGGAGGTAGTAGTTATTCTTAGAGGTTGATAATATTAATTTTATTCTTATTTCATGGTTGTGGAGGTTGTCCCCTCGAAGTGGCTTAGTCACAATATTTAAGTGTTATGCTATTTCACCAATTGTTGATGTGGATTTGCTTATTTTATTGTTAATTCTATGATATATTAATCTATTTTTGTGAATCATCTAATTTATTTCATTAAAACTACGTATCCCTTCATGAAAATCCGTAAGTAGTTTGAAAACTTTCACAACACATTTTTTATATAAACCCTATCAAAGAGAAAATAAAGGTGAATATCAATTTCAAAAATTAATTTTTCAGCTTTTATTGAATGATAATAAAATGCATTTAACTTAAAAGTAAGTGTTTCATTAATTACTAAAAATAAAATTATTGTGCCTTATTTATGCATAAAATTAAAGCATACAAGACTAGATTGGCATATGTAAATGTAGTTGTTCAGACAATACATAAATGTATCAAGGTAGGTCAATGCAATCTTTGAAAAGATAGCTAAAAATAGGAAATGTAAACTAGATGGGATTGAATCGATGTGGTTTATTGACAGGAAATATAGAAATAAGACAATAGTAATCTCGGTCAATGTAAATTAAATATGGAATAAAATAATTATATGAGTATATCAACCTAAGTTGATATAGTTTTCTATGAAGAATTAGTTTTTGAAAGAATGTAAAATTTTGAAGTGCAGATCTAAACTAATTTGATGATCAAAATTATTGTAAAGATAAAAAAATGTATATTGGTTTGGGTCAATACAATTGGTAAAAAATTACTTGGAAGATATAGTTAGATAATATTGGTCTAATGTAGATGGATTACTCGATATAATGTAGATCTGGATGAAAAATTAGATTGTCCTATGCTAGGGTATCCTAGTGGAAAAACTCAGAATTAACATTGTATCAACATGATTCAATGTATTCTCCTAGAAATCATAAAATAAATCATATTGGATAAATTAGGGACGATGTAGTTGCATGGAAAAAGTTCAATCAAACTAGAACATCTTGGTTCAATGTAGTTTCCTAGAAAACACACATAAATTTATCACACAATATCGATATGGGTTGATGTAGTTTACATAAAATTAATAAAATATAAATTAACAAATTTGAAGGATATAATTAGATTGGGCCTAGACAATATAGCTAACTAACAAAGAAATGCAGATAATTAAAGTAGATCAACCTACATCGATGTAGTTTATTGAAAAATACCTAGAAAATAAAACTATGTCAACCTACACTGATGTCATTTTTTAACCTACAAATAAACCTAAGTTACAAAGTATCAAACCATGCTAATATAATATGTAGAAAACCATAAAAAGATAAAATTATATTAGCTTGTACCAATATAGTTTGGTAAATGATGCAAAAATAATGATTAGCTCACGTCAAGTTCACCAAAATGTATACAATGAATTATGATAGACTTGAAACCTATCCTACCTAATATATCTAGAATCAAGAAAGGTAAATCAAATAAAACCCATTGGATACTTAGCTATATCTAGGTATTACCAATTAGATCCACTAAACTTATCTAGAGGAGAACTTATCATACACCATCAATGGAGAGGGTTACAAAGCCTTTAGGCAAGCAATAAAATACAATAATCCTAGATAAGTCTCTTGACAATAACTAAATTAATCCAATGTAGTGTTGACAAATCTTGCAACTCAAATAAAGGGGGTTGGTTAAAACACAACTAAAAAGGTTAAGAAACCTTGTAGGAAAATGGAGGCCTAGGTTACCTAGTGTGAGAAAATGGAAAGTTGATATAACCCTATAACTTAAATAACTCTAAGTGTAGAGGATATATAAATAAGGAGTTATACATTCAAAATTATTGATTATGTAATATCTATGTAATGCCTATAATCTTGGAGATTCCTGCTCTCCAGTTGTTGAAACAATTTGAAATTGAGGAAAATGGCCCCATGTAGGTCAGACTTGCTGAACTCTTAGAAGTTCAAGAAAAGAGGGATGCAACACATGATTCATTAATAAAGAATCAAAAAATAATTAAAGAATACTTTGATAAAAGGACTTCAAATCCACATTTTGAAGTAAGCTCAATTATTTTGAAATGGGATGCAAGAGCTGCCAAGCTGGGTCAACATACTAAATTTGAAGCATTGTGGACTGGCCCCTATAAAATTCATGCATGTAAACAAAAAAATTCTTTTGAACTAGAAATAATGGAAGGTGAACCTGAAGAGATTCTTGTGAATGAGATCTACCTAAAACATTTTAGTTAAGCTGTGACTCTAATGTATTATAGTTAGATAGTTTCCCTTTCCTTGTTGCTTTGTTTTCCTATTTTTCTTTCCCACTCTTTCTTTTAAATAAGTGTTCTTTGAACACGTGGCCGCAGCTCAGATCTTTTTTCAAAATTTTCAAAACTCTCAACACATTAAATCTCTCCCAAGTCCTTAAATTCTCCCAAGGTACCTTGCACAACCACTTTCATGACGTGTCTGACTCGTTGTCCCACACATATTCAATAAAGATTTGCTAATAGTTATCCAGTTTTAATGCCATTTTTGAGACTTGATGGGTTATTAAATACCCCATAACAAGAGTTAAATCTTAATAGTGTCTCAAAAATTCTTGCATTTGCTAGAAAATCCCTATTACCTACATTTTCAGTTCATATCAAACCTACTTAGTGAAAAGTGCCTTCCCTTTTGCAAAGCTCCATTCCTGTTACCATAATTCACTATTTCCAAGTATAGATATAGATATGGAGGGAGCACAGTCTTCACAACAAGGGTTCAGGATTTATGAATCCCTTAATAAGTTTCTCACAAGCAAATCATATGTTTCGGCCCCTGCACAACCCTTAAAGACCTATCTGCAGACTAGAGTCCTTGAAGTTGGTTATGCAAATGACCCAGCAAAGGTGAAAGATTTTGCAAATGAAATCATGGACCCAATCCTTCAAAAGCCTAACAAATCTCTAAGAGAAGGAGCACATCAAATATGTCTTCAGAGGGCCAAGCTTGGACAATATGAAACATTTGTAATGAGGATATGGACTTCCCAAATGGCATAATTCATTGTCACAGGTGTGCATCCATGCCCTGAATTGGTTGAAATATGCACTGAATTATTTCATGCACCCTTAAATACCATACAATAGGGTTCATTCTTGGTACAAATTACACCAAAGTCCATCAGGGATATGTTGGCCCTATATCATGACAAGACAGTCACATTTCCCACTATTGCCAAGATGCAGAAAACATGGGCAAACATCAATAATCAATTGAGATTTTTGAAATCAAAATTACAACTAGGGGAAGATGATACCACTGTGCCAGTACTACCAACAGAAAGAGCACAATTTGCACAAGTCAGTCAAGAGGCACTTTCTATGATGGCATTCATTTTCAAAATGAAAGATGATATAACTATCTATGAAGAGCAAATGGCCATTCTATTTAGATTGAAAATTATTGACAAGTCTGAGTATCAGCTACATTTCTCTGAGCAGATTACATATTCAATGGTTTAAAAACTCACCCAGTTCAAATCTAAATGGATTTTTAGGTATTTTTCTTATCTATTTCACCTTATGTTGTATCAAAACTCTAGCATCTTTTCCCAACACATGCATCTAAATATGTATGACCCAAGCTTCAATCTACATGAGACCATTCATGTGTCTGCATGGACACATATCTTGTCCAAAACCAATGACCCATACAAATTTTAAGAGCTTTTTGTTGCCCCTTCTTTTTATCATCTAAGCCCAGAACCAATTGAAAATAGATTGACTCCAAGTGTCTCAAGCCTTATGACAAATTGCACTATTCCTTGTGATTACTTTTTTGGATCCCATCATACTATTATTAGAGTCCATGGTTTTAGTGGAGAACTAGTGTTGCTACCTAAGATTTTGACCCTTAGGTTAGCATTCTTAGAGGTCACCGGGCAAGTGTCTGTGGTGGATAATGAATATGACACTGGGAAGAAAAAGAAGAAAATGTATGATGTTCCATGGGTAACAAATAACATGGCCCTAGAGGTCAGAGATGTTGAACATGTGTTGTTGAGAAAGTTAGCTTTCCTAGGCTTCTTTCTAATTGAAGATAAATGGGGATATGACCCAAGTAATTTCATTGCCACATGGGTCAAGAATAACAAGGTCACTACTAGAATTGTGCATGAGGGCTGTCCCTTTTGGGAAAATAGAAGAAACTCTCAAGAAGATATTCCTGATTTATATGTGGAATTAACATATTTGCATATTTTTTCACCAGCTATCTGATGAGCAAAATAGGTCTCTTCAACCACAACATAGGGAGATTGGTCATCTAGATGTGCGGGTTTACCACATCAAAAGGGGACAAATCTCTCCTCTCATCAAGTGGAGGTTCCCTGATAACTATGAGGAGCTAATTTTAAGATCAAAAGATATATATATATATATATATATATATCTTTTGATCTTAAAATTAGAATGACTTCTAGTTTAAGAAAGGCATTGAAGAACAAATACTGGAAACTTGAGAAAATAGAAGCCTATTGGAAGTATAGGTAGGAGATTTGTGAGACTACTCACTCTTTTGGTAATGTGGATTCAGATGAGAAATTGGAAGAAATTTGGGGTGAATGTCATCAATCGCCTATCTCTAGCCCTGATAGAAATATATTGCAGACATAGGGTGTAGAGTCAAAACCCAAAGCAGAATCTAGTCATACATTGCAGACCTTAGGACAAACCTCAGCTACAGTCACTGTAACTATTTGGCCCCAATATTTTAGTGCCATTGAAAAATAAAAGAGTATGGTATCCTCACCACTAAAAGCTTCTCCATTAGTATCAGCCTTTGGGGTTCCTAGTTCTGTACATTCACCACTAGCAGTAGTGATAAATGTTGAAGAAAAAGAAACACATCTAGAAGAAGAAATGCCAAGGAAACGTAAGAGGCTAAGGTTTTAGCTTGATTTAGAGGAGGGGGCATAACCCTCACAACACCAACCACATTGTACTTTAGTTGTTGCTCAAGTAAGTGTTGTTTCTCCTTCTCAATCTCTCTCTTCTTCTCTTGGGGTGACAATCCTGTCAAGCCAAATAATATCCCCTGCCACCTCTGTTGTGCCCATTTCTCATTTTTCCTTGTCTATCCATACTCAATCCACATCATTGCCTCATTTTCCCCCTTCTATCCCAAATAAATTACCTCCTCATATTTCCCCTAGCCAACATTTGGTTGTTCCATATGGCTTGCCACAAGGTTATCCTTTTGTGGGTGGGCACATTGCCTCTCCTTCTACCTTCCAAACTCAAGCAGATGCTACTAAAAAGGCAAGGGAAGCTCAAATGGAGAAAAAGAGGATCAAATATAATAAATCACTAGCTACACCACATATGAGATCACAATTTGACCTAATCCAGTAGCAACTAACAGTGACCCATTTGTCACCTAATGTAGTTCAACCAAATGAGCAGATGCAGCTTGAAGATCATACAGTGAATGCAGTGGCTATAAAAATGTCCCTTTTCAGACCACAAGATAGGGTTGATTTGCTAAATGAATCCACTTATATAGTAGCTAATGATTATTTGAAAATATCAATGAAGCTAAAAAAATATGGAGGCTGATCTGGCCCAAGAGAAGGCCAACCATAGTAGTTTGACTATAGAAATCAATACCAAGAATAATGAAATAGAGAGTCTCAACAAACAATTACAAGATATTATTTCTTTTTATACTCACCAAGCTATTTAGGCTTAAAATGATTCTCTAAAAGCAGGGCTAATGCAGGTGAAAGATGTAGTGATAGCCTTAAGGAAAGAAAAGGCAACATTATAGGAAAAATGTGAGGAAAGCCTGATAGAGGTCGCTCAACTTCATCAAAAGTTGTTGAATGAGTAGAACAATACTGCTACTATACAGGCCCAACTTCAAGCTGAGCGACAAATGACAAAACAATTGACACTTGAGTTAGCTAATAGGCCAAAGAATGCAGGGGTTTTGAATCTGATTAAGGAGCTTTATGTATCAATATGGAAAAGAATATCTGAGGAGATTACTCAGCTCAAACCCTCTCTAACCTTTATGCTAAATGCATAGAAATTGTGTGAAAAGGTGGAGACTTTAATTGAATCCACTCTATCCACTGTCTATTTGACAGTGTTTGACTCTCAAATGCTGCTACAAAAGCTATATGATGCAACTAATGAAATGTTATTAGCATTAGGAATTAGTGATAGAATGATCACTGCTAAAAGAGTGAATGAAGTTCTCAGTTGCAACTCCATAGTAATTAAATGTGAAGAGGTTCTAGATGTAGTGAAAGAAGGAATCAAAGACATATAACAACACATTGAAAATCTGGTGCAATTTGGACTTCCCTCCCCTTTTCTTGATAGCAACATGGTATTGATGGTTGATGAGATTAAACCTTTGTTATTAGCCAAGCAAAGTGATTAGTCAGTCTTCTAGGTTTTAATAGATGATTCATCAGTGCCTGAAGTGGCAGTTTTATTGATGCCCATGTCTCAGCTTGAATTTCAATTAAAGGTTGTAGTTCATATTTTGCAAAAAATTTCTCACAAGGATATCATCAACCTTGATTTATCCTTCCACAAATTGTAAAATAAGTAAGGATTATCTGATGATGAGTGGTCTATTTATTAGACATCCTTACTAAAGTTGTGATTTATTATCACATTTTTTATACATTCTTTGGATTCTTTTTGAGCAGGCTCAAAAGTCCTCGGGGTCGCCAAGAACTATAGAGTAAAAAAATCTACACTTTTTATTTTTTGAGTTTCAGTTGTGTGCTCCAAGTTTTATCCCTGCACGTTTCAGTTTTGAGGCAGTGAAGTTTTTTGACACATAGCGTAGGCAGGAGTTTCATTTTTGCCTAAAATTTGTCTAAGTATCAAAATAAAGTGGAAGCTGCCAAGTGTAATCAACTGAGACACATTTTATAATTTTTATAAGTTGCTCGAAATGTGCCACGTGTCCCGTGGTAACTCAGTGGAGTAAGAAAAGTATTGGCATCTGCATTTCAAATTTCCTATGAGTTTCAAAAGCTTCTTTCAATAAGCTTCTCTCAGGGTCAAGTGGAAGGCACCAAGTGGCAACTGCGAAAGGTTTCAATATGTTTTTCTAAAAGCAATGGAAGATGCCACTTGTCCCTAGTTGAAGAAAGTGGAAGCTGCCACATGTCAACATCCAAAATATCTTCATTTTGTTTCATTGTTAAGTAAAGACTATGGTGGGCCTTGGGTTTTGTTTCTAAAAGTCAGTAGAAGCTGACAAGTGTCATCATCTATATGAATCTAAAATGAGTCCTGAATGTTTCTATAGTGTAGCTAAAGCTCAATGGAAGCTGCCATGTGTCCCTAGCTAAAGCAATGGAAGCCGCCATGTGTCCCTTGTTAAAGATACATGGAAAGCGACACCTGTCCCTATTCTCCTTTTGAAGCTGCTCAGGCGAGAAGTGTTATGGGTCCCATTTTCTATAAGTTGTTAAAGTTTTGAAGTAGTGGACTGTGACAGATGTCAACAATGGAGCACTCTTGAGCAAAGACATATAAAGAGTATAAGTTATGCAAAAAGTGTTGTGTGTTTTCGATAAGTGTCACAGAAGCTGCCAAGTGTCATTTTCTAGTGTCACCTAAATAATGAGATAATTTTCAAGTTAAAAATTAGATACTACCAAGTGTCCTCACCTATTCCATAGTAGGAAGCGTCCTATGTATCTATTTCAGCCAATGAACTTACAGGGAGAGGAAACATTTTAGATGTAAGAAATATCTTTTGTTAGACACTTCCAGTTCAGTTAGAGTTCAGTTAGACCATTCGATTGGGAACATGCAAGCAATCTAGAGCTAGTTTGATGCTATAAATATGGGTCCAGAGATCATGCTAAAAGGAGGGAGAAGATAGAGAGAATTTTTTGTGAGAGATTGTTATCAAGAAGTTTTAGACTTTCTTGCTGTAGCCAGTAATGTCATTTGCCTTTGTTCTATTTTCTTGAGTTAGAAAGTTTGTATAACTGTGCATGTTTTTGTGCCTTTTATGTGATTGGAAAATAAATAAGAAGACTAAGTTTTGTGCCTTTGTTGATATTTTTTTTGTTATTGCAAAATCATCTAAGTTGTGAGCCTTTGATCCTATCTATTTTCATCTTTTACATTGATCATGCCTTGTTTGCTCTTTAATGTAATTGAATACTAAAGATAGCTTCATTATGCTTAGAATGAAGGATCGAATTAAATTCAGGCACATCGCCATAGTTAGATTTTCTTTTGTTGCATTTGTGTTTCTATTTAATTCCTATCCCTTTCCTCATTATACACTTGAGATAAAGAAGGGCCAGCTTCTTTAAAATCTAGAGGTTGTTTTAGGTTGTAAGTCCCACATTCCTAAACCTTCCCATTGTTGGTGTTGGAAACATCATAATTTTAAGCATCAATAGTTACCTAGTGTGAGAAAATGGAAAGTTGATATAACCCTATAACTACAATAACTCTAAGTGTAGAGGATATATAAATAAGGAGTTATACATTCAAAATTATTGATTATGTAATATCTCTCTACTAAGTTAAAGATCTATACTTTGAAATACTTACCTTGAATAGAAGCTATTGAGCCTCAATATTTCCCTCGGCCAATGGTGCCTTGCAATAGGTTTTTGTGGTTGTAAGTATCACAATGGATGAAAATATCTCCAAGATACTAACTTATTTTATTTTAATCTAAGAATACATAATACAAGCTATTTTCCCTTCAGGATAAGATCTAAGTAATGGATTCTCCTAGATGTAAAAAATAATCAAAATTGTGAGCGATAAAAGTGAAGAAATGAATGTTCATGTCTATTGGATTGAAATGAGACATGTATTTAATGAGGTGAATTGACCCTAAACCCTTATGTAATTCTAGACACTAATGTTCACATGCTTTGACGTAGTTATAAATTGATTGTTTACTCTCAAACTAGATCATCTTGGGCCAACCTAGTTGTGAAGTTTACAACACAACTTTCAAAACAGTGTTGACCTAGGCCAACCTAGTTTGAGTTTTGTGGGAAGTGGAAATGATACATCGACCTAACTCAATATAGTCATAAAAGACATGTCTTGACTTAATTAGGGTTTATTTGGGAGGAGGATTACTTATGATATTAAGTAAGCATGATTTTTTAGTGGATATAGGTATGGTATATGAAGACAAAAATCTTGTGAAGCACTAACATTTTTCCCACCCCTTTCTCGATGCACCATTTAAATCATGCACTTAGAGAGATTGAAACGTGGCAGGTTGTTACAAGAGAGAAATCATCAATAACTTAAAATGTTTAAAAATATTGTGTGTATACAAGATCCACATAATGAAATATAATCTTATAAATTTGATGAATTATTTTCTAAATTATCTTCTAAAATATATGTACTAAAGACACTCCCATAAAAAGGCACACCTTGATTTTCATAATCCAATACATAATGTTGAATCTACCTTGGAACAAATCAAATTCCTACATAGAGGAAAAAAATCCCCTCTAAAAGTTACTAATACTAATTATTTGGTTAAATCAAAGAAGGCACAACCACTCAAATTTACATTCAATGACCACCGACATGATATTTTAAATATGACCTAATCAAAATATGACCTAATTACTATTACCCTCATCATCAATTGGAAAAAAATAAGATTCAACCATTTTGTACATATCATGGAATTAATGGACATCATGATAGCAATTTTTTATAAATGAAAAGCTATAAAACAATGTAGAAAAACAATTATGCCATTGTAAAAAATTGATAGTATGCTACTCGAGTCTTCATCTTTGTCTTCCAAATCTATAAATGCAAAACACAATGTTCCTAAAAAAATAACCAATACAAGATACAATGATTTTAAATTAATTTATTAATAACAAAAATCAAGCTAGCAATACCACTGATAGTTATCAACTTAACTATTGGTCACTTTGGCCCACATACCAAGATTGTGCCTGGATGGATAAAATGAGTGGAGTTATAGAGCTTTGAAGCTCAAACAATAGTTTAGTGAACAATTCTAGAAGATTATTCCAGACAAACAAGCTAAGTACAACCCCTTTTATTTTTTGGGTTAATTCTTTGGGCTAAAGATTCAATTATTTCAAATCTTTATTTTGCCAAGTCAAATCTTTTGGAGCCTATTTTTGGATAAGTGTTGGAAATTCTTTCAGACAAAATGCCTTAGGCAAAGTTCCTAAAGGCATAAATTATTTTGGACAAAATGTTTGAGGTGAAAGATGAAGATAGATTTCTCTCAGGGAAATTGTTCCACAACAATTTCCCCGTCGACTATCTCTTTTAGAGAAATTGTCTACATCAAAAGAGGTAAGTGTAAATTCTCTCAAAAATTTTATCCATGGTAAAAAACTTAAGGGTAATTTATTTTGGGAAAATTGGTCAAACACTTTTTTTGAAGGATATATTTTTTTCTTTGCCGAAGGGTCCAATACAAAATGTCCAAAGGGTACTTTTCAAGCAAAGTGTCCTAAACAAAGTCATAAAAGGCCAATTTTTTGTGAAAGTGTCCTTTTCATTTTTACTGAAGGATCTTTATACAACAGGATGGACCTTTCCAAAGTTCTATAGGGTATGTTTCTCAAGAAAATGATCCACTTCAAGGTTTCTGAAAGGTACTTTTATTTCAAAGGGGCACTTTTCCAAATTTTTGAAGGGCAATTTTCAAAGGGGAAAAAGACCAAGATGTGGATTCTTTAAGATATTTTATCTACAAGAATTGATCAAGGTAGAGAAAAATATACTTTGGAGGAAATGGTCAAGAAATAAAACTTAAAATAATTATCCAATGCAAAAGGTCTAAAAGAACTATCCATTTGATTTCAAAAGTCCTAGATAGCCCTGCAAACATTATGTTTAAAACCATGGACTAGTCGTTGTATCTCAAATAGTGGGTCCCAAAAGACTAATGATTAGAATTTGATCAAACATCTTGATCTAATGGTGAGAAGAGGTCAAAATACATAGAGATATTGAGGGGTTGACACATGGCACAAATACATGAAACTATGGACTGATAACAAGATATTGAGGGTTAATGCATGTTTGAAATATGGCATATGTGGAGACTAGGTTGAAATTTCAAAGAAGATCTAAAGGATCACATTCATTTGTACCTAACATAGCCAATGGTGTGAGATGAGTCAAGGGATTGATAATTCAAGTTGGCTCTCGATGAACCAATTAGAGCAAAGGGTATGATGGACAAGTGGTAAAAGTACGTAAGTCAAAGTAAGGTATTGATGGATAGTGTTTATTTTCCTTAGGTAAATCTAATGGTGCAAGCAAGGTTCAAAGATTCAAGGATCCAAATTAGTTTGTGATGACCAATCAGAATAAAAGGGAGCCCAATTAATTTAGATAGAGGTCAAAAGGTCATCTTTTTACTAAAGTGAGCAAGCATGATGGAGCCAAGCTCAAGCATGATCCAATTTGAGTCAGAAGTAGATTTTTTAGGATCAGGGGGTACCATTAAGGACTAGTAGAGGTAAACATGTAGGATTCAATGGTTGTTGCCAAAGCCAACTACATGAAAATGACCTTTCTCCCCTTTTGGACATGCATCAACAAACCAGTCATGAGTAGTTTTGCATCAATAAAAAATGAAAGTGACTTGATCTCATTGATTACAACCACCATAGAGCATCACAAAGAAGATATTATAACAATGCAATAGACTAGGATGATCTGGATCAATCAAATGATCTAAATGAGCATATTTATAGAGGTAGTTGCAATTGTACTTCAACTACTTGAATTATTTTGATCCTCTTTTGAGCATCAATAATCCCTCTCTCTTGCTTCCCTTCTGCTATAAATATAGCCTTTGAACTATTATTTTGGACCCTTCAGGCTTGTATGCCTAGACTCTACCAAAATTGTATTTAACACCTTTTAGAGTACTGAATCGATTATTTTTCAATCATTTTTATAATCGATATCTAGTGTTCTATGTTTGTTTAATATGCAACTATGAATGCCAACTTCTTTTTGTATGTCCAAACTTAACCTAAGTGCTATAAATCTTCTTTGCAGGTCATATAGTGAGTCTCATCATTTATCTCTCAAGGATATAGTGGATAGCTAAACTTAAGTGTCTTTAACTAGAGCTTATTTTCATTTCCCCCTAATTTGAATGCATCAAACAGACCTCTATATGAAATAATATTTCGTAGATAACATAGTAGGCATTGCATTATTTTCTTTCATAATTCATTACTATGATTAAAGAGTCTAAGCTTATGAGTGGGTCTATTAAATTCTTGGTGCATCACTGCAACTTAGAATAGGTTTTATTTTTTGTAAAAAAATTTCCCTACCTTTTCACCCCAACCAGTCTTAGTTCTAGAAACAAATGTTCAAACTATAAAATCTAAGGAGCCAACCTCATAAAAAAATCTTAGAGGTCTGGTCTAGCCATAAGCAACCCACAACTTTAGACCATTCTCATGTTAGTCTAGGTTTGGAAGTAGAACTTGAACACTCTTCCTTTCATTCAAGGTGAAACATGGAGTGATAAAATTAACTATATAATCAATGAAAAAACATTAACACAAGAGGTTTCTAGGATACAAAACTTATAAAATCAAAATATGCCAACTAATTTACATACACTAGTGTGGATTTCAAAGTCAAAACACTTGCTAATTGAGCATAATGAAATACATTTGCATAATGAATCAACTATTACATGTACAAAAAATAAAATAAAAACTAATTATTTCACATTCATTTTTACAGAAAGTTTGAAATTTACCTAATTTTTAATGCTCAAATTCCAATAGCATGAACTATTTCTAAGTCTATCAATTCATACCAACATTACACAATTCAAGCATTAACATAAATGAAATTATAAAATATATATTAAAATGAAAAATTTGAATCATTATTATAATACATAACTTTACCTTCACTTTGGGAACTTCCCCTCTTAATGTTACAACCAATTCTAACAATCCAAAATAGTTATCTTACAATTCTTTTATTGCACAGTTTTATGACAATTCACTTGATTATTATGTCATATATATCATGCTAAGATTTCCTTTGTAGTTACATGATTACATCTATCTACTCCTAAATTATCCATGCTAACACATATTCTCTTGACTATTAAGGTATTGTATATTCTTATTGATATCAATCTTCTATACTAGATCATTGTTATTCTTTTACACATAGATTGGAGGCGCATTGCTTGCTTTCCTTCTTACCACACTTAACTTTAGCACCTTATTGAGGATTTTTCTAATCCATCCCATTGCTTATATTTTGGATGTCTTTCTTCTTACTAATTTTCAAATTGAAATAAATAAATAAATAAATTATATATATATATATATATATATATATATATATATATATAATTTATTTATTTATTTATTTCAATTTGAAAATTAGTAAGAAGAAAGACATCCAAAATATAAGCAATGGGATGGATTAGAATATATATATATATATATATATATATATATATTAAAAAAAAAAAAATCAAATATGGGAAAAATTCAAAACTTTAAAATATTCAAAAATAAAAAAAAAATCATCTATGTTAAAAAATAAAACCAAAATCAAAATATTTTAAATTTTTTAAAATTAGGACCTGCAATAATTTTCTTATGTTGATAATTCACCTATTTCCATATGTTATCCATTTCATGTTTACTACATCACATTCTTCATTGATATTTCAATACATGATACTTTTCACGAGGTATGTGAGTGTGATACAAGACATATTATTACATGGTTTTTGGATGTTGAGATTCTTTTTTACCCAAAAACCTTGCTAAGCTAGTGTCATCTCTTCATTCTATGTGAACACTCCAATAGGTTGTATCTATCTACCTCTCTAGCATTTTGAGATTTATATCATACAAATAATTTCTAATCACTAATATTTTGCATTGTTTTACATGGCTATGTTATTTTCTAATAATGAAATTTGTACATATGTTTGATCCAAACTAGGCTCATTTGCATTACGATTATTTTCAAAATTAATTCTTTACTACATGATATGTTAGGACTTGTTTGCTTATGTTGTCTATCTGTTCACCTTGTATGTGCAACACATACATGTTATTTTTTGTATGGCATCATCATGTCATTTGAGTGTGTCTTGTTGGCCTTCTTTATTTGTGAAACATTTATGTGTTCCTTATATGTGGCCTTACGTTTGACATATTGTACAAATTGTGTGACATGATGTGACACTAATTGTCTATTCATTATATTTTCCATGGTTTCATGATATATATCATTCGTTACTCATATTATTTACTTTTTATTTGGTACCATTATACATATCATGTAGTTGTTACTTGCATAATTTAATGTTATATTTATCTAACACATGTTTCATATGAAATTCAATGTTATATTCAATACTCTGATGCAATCTTATTCAAAAAATTTAAGTGTTGCTACATGATTATAGATTTATAGTATGGTTTATTTTGAGATAAGTGAATTGTAGTATACGTCTCTCATCTCAGAAGAGGTGCATCACAATGGGATTTCCTTGATACTTTGAGATGCACGAGTAATCAATTTTAGGTTTATGATAGAATGTGATTTTTAGATTTTAATATAGTTCGACATTTTTTTAGATTTTGAGGGCATATGCCCAGCATGTTCACTCATTCTTATAATTATAAATTATAGGTTTAAAATAATTTCAAACTTAGTTGGAATTCAATATCAATTTAGTATAGTATAGGGGCATGATATTCAATCATGTTCATATTACTACTTTGTAAATTGTAATTTTCAAAAACTTTCAAAGTGAAATGTTTGAAATAGAACCTAGATCCATCTGTAGTAGTATAATTCAGATTCATTTTTCAATTAGACCACTTAGTATATAGTGACACTCAATATCTATGGTTTCATGTTTCCTATTGTAGGGAGCAATATTTGATAATTTCATTATAGGGAGCAAAATTTACTAGTTTCACAGTTCAATTATTTTCTAAATTACTCTACATATTCATATGAGAGTTAAAATATACAATAATTACAACTCAAGTGTGTTAAATAGTTTAAAAATTGAGACTTGATCACTCTCAATTCACCATAGGTTCAATATTTCTCCATATGCCTCAATAAAGGGACACACAAACTTTGCCACTTTCAAGTCACAGGGCAATTACGTTGCATACTCTTTTAGGTGTATTCTTTTCTTGCTTTATTTTCAAAGTTTAAGTTTTATATTTTAAATTTTAAAATATGAAAAATAACTAGTTTTAATGGCATTATTGTAGGTTTCACATTGAGGCATCTTTCACAATCAAACTTCACATCAAAAGATGAATTATGTATAGGCACTTAGGTTTGCATCTTCTTTAATCTAATAATTTCACTTCATTGTATAGACACTCAAATTTAATAATTAAGTGATTTAAAATGTTTAGTATTGACATCCTTACATTACTTGGAATATTTTTCATTTTTTTAACTTACATACTCTACAAAAGCCTTCACCATTTTTCTTAATACCTTGAAAATTATAGAAAAATTGCTAGGGCATTCCTATTCTACTTGCATGCTCTTGTCAGCCAAATTTCAATAGTTTATGTCCTTCATGGACAAGACCTCACTAGGTATACATGGCCATACTATAGCCTTGTTCACTAGTGTATTCTTGTCCCCTGCATTTCAATGGTAACTTTATAAATTTGATATGTTTTGTATTATCCCTCACATGATTTGAGCAAGGTAAGTTAATGTAAATAGAACTGGGATACCTATCCCTACAGTCCCTATCCCCTCAATTGATTGCCAAACTCTATGCTCACTATTCCAAATATTGTTCTATTTAATAAAATCAAAGACTCTCAAAGCATCACATTAAAATCACTTGTCAATTATATTGCACATTTAAAAAAAGAGCACTATTATTTTTAATTTTAATTCTAATTTATTCTATCAATCATAGGCCATGTTTGAATACCTTTTATACATGACAAGGGAAATCATTGCCAAGCATTCAAATCAATCTATCTAGTTGCATTCATATTAAAAATATTAATATTCACACACCAACTCTAGAGGGATAACTACATTAACTTGAGGCCATTTTTGGATATGTTAGAAACACTTTGATTACATAGAGTTTTATGGGGATATCTAGTTATTATCCTTTCCCTATTGTTCCCTTTGCATTTCATCTCAATTTGGTTTATTATGTAAAATATAGGGTTCTAATTTTATAGTTTTATGCGCATCAAATCTAGATTCAAAGATTATCAATAGATCCTCTCAGATAGTCATAGTTGTTTACATGTAAAAATGAATCACACAGTCAATCAGGACACAATTGGAGTAAATAGACAAGGCCACAATGCACTCATATCCACCTAGTGCAATGTTGTGTAAATATATCATAGAATCATGTTTCTCACTGTAGCATAATTCACATTTACTTTCATTGAATTATGTATCACATATGTATCTACATAGTCACCATATATCTTATCCAATATAGGCTTGAGAATTTCACTATTTATTACTATTCATAATTCATTTCAAATTCTGTAATTACTATATTTCACATTTAAGTCTTGTATATTATAAATGTAAATCAATTTGTAATAGTTTAATGTTTATAACATTCTATTTATAAATAAAAATATAAACGAATTAAATAGATGATCATTAGTGAAGTCTTACTAGATGTTAAAATAATTTTTAAATCTATGGCAATAATTAGATTTATTAAATAATTTTAGATTAGAGTAAGCCCACCTTTGATAACTAGTGTGGGTACTATCCTCAGACACATTAAGAGGTTTGGGTCTTCCCCTGGTCATAAATAGTTGACTAGGATTACAATAAAGACCCTAATAAAAAAAATCTCAAAAGGACTGGGTCTCCTTATGCCCTGAAATAGATGACCAGGAACAATGAGAACCCAACTGAAAGAAGTGACCACCAATTTTGATTGGATTGGGAACCAACAGAGGAAGATCTAGTACTGCATTTAACTAGTGTGGAAACCAACTAGTTTTGGCTGGACCAAAAACCAACCTGGGATATAATGAGGGCCAGGTCTTAGGATACCATCAGCATCCCTATGGAACCAACATATCATTTTTTTTAGATCGAGAACCAACCTAGACACAGAAGGACGTCCAGGTCTCCAAAACAATCCTAATTTTGGTTGGATCGAGAACTACCTTGGACACAAATCGAGGTCTAGGTCTCCACTTACTGGTTTAAAGATGGCCCAGAAACCACCCTAGACTAAAGGAGGACCAAATGGAGGTCCACTTCTTTAAATTCAAGTGGAGGGAAAGAAACCCTATGAAGTCCCTAGTGAGACCTAACATAAACAAAGCATTCGTCGGTTTTAGATGGGTTGAAAACCATTATGGACTGAATGAGTACGAGGTCCAAGTCTCAAAAGGAACCTTTAGGGTTCCCAATAATAAGGAAGCAATAGAACCTTTAAAAGAGGTACAACAAATCCAAAAATCCAATAGGAACCCCATGGGAATCCTAAAGACCCCAACCAAAGCCCTAGAGTCCCTAGTTGGACCCAAAGCCAACAAAGCACACCTAAAAGAGGCGGTCAAATTGAGAATTTGAAATTTGAAAAGACAACTACTTAGAAATGCAAGCCAATGTTTATCCAATATTAGTGTGCCCCTAGAGCTGACAATCTTAGTTCGAGTCACAGTAACCACAAGAGCAAAAGACCCAACAAATCACAGGCCAGCTTCTACCAACACCTTCCACCACATCTTCGGGTGGACTAGTCAAACCAATCGAATCTTTGTTAACACAAGCCTTCCATCCAAGAAATTCGTAGAACCATGGTTGATCCAAAATCAAATCCTGGTAACCACAAAAAAGCTCGAACAATTTAATGCAAGCAAGCGTGAAACCAAAGGATTGAACCCGACTGATAGAGTTCGAACCACAAACATCGAAACAAACTTTCATAACCAAACATTCCAGAACAGAGGCATCCTTACTCATGTCAAACCCTCGAACATCGTATCCTCCCTTACCCTGATAGAAAGAACCAACAAACAGATCAGCTCCAAATAGCAACTTAGATTATGTCTTTGATTCACAAATTCTAATCTTAAAAAACCAAATGACCCAACTATATCCATTATGGACGAAACATTCCATAAAATGGAATTAACAAAATAACAAGATATAAAATATGTTAGAATATGATACTAAAATAATTATATTTGATAAATTTGTTACAATACACTACCATGATGAAATATCATTGACATGTAATTTTATGATAGAATGGATTAAAAAAATTCACACTGATTACCAAAAGCATTTTATACAATGCATTAATCTTCTTCAAGCTTATAACTGATGAAGCTGACCATATACTATATTGATTTCGCACTTTAACAGTAAAAGTGGATAAGATCAACATATACATCGTAAATGGTGCGGCCAGTTGTCTTATCGATATATGACGAACCAATCAAAAATTGAAGAGATTAGGTAGTAAATACAGGGTATTATTGATTTGTTTTCGGTCGGCATTTTTTAAGGGGCGTTAAACCCCAGGACCACTTTCCTTTTAGGATAAGCACGTAGGTTACAATAGCATGTATTTTTGTTTTTTCTTATATCAAATTAGTTAATATAGTTATTAAATTCAGCTTGACAGTGGAGTGTTTTTTTTTAAATTTATCACAAACATTGGTTGCGTCATTTGTGATGGTGAGCAGACCTCACAGATGCATACTCACTCTCCACATTATATTCACACTTCCATAGTCAATTTATATTTATCAATTGAGAGGGTTTCCACACGTCATCGTAGAGATAGTTTACAAATTGAAATTTACTTTCAATCTATTCAATGTACTTTTGAAAATGTCAACAAACCAGGTCTGTTATTGAACACAAATTTACAGAGTTCAACGTTATAATGAGCATGTCTTGGAGCTTCCATTTTTTCCTCATATTATCCACACGGAACAAGCCAAACTTTTTATTCAAAACCTGAAGTGACCATAGCTCCTAAGTTGGCCTTTACGATCCATACAAATATGAGATTGCTCATGGGACCAGGGAATTCACACGGCCGCTTTGAAATTAAATGATATGTTGATGTGACAGCGTTCCATTATTGTGAAATGGTCAAGCACTGGTCTATTTATTTTAGACTTTTCTTTTTCTACATCAATAATAACGGCAGCACATGAGACGAAACTAAGCTTATTTTAAGCACCCATCTTATCCTTATTCCCGAATCCCTAAGTCCATTTCCCATGTTCATATTTATCATGAAAGGAAGCAGCTATTTTAGCTTATCAATTAGCCTATCGTACTCTCACCATCATTTCTCCAAACCATTAAATTTTTTGGAAAAAGCGAGAGGTATGGACCCGTTTCATTATGCTTCCCACCTATTACGGCACCACAATAATAATGAAGAGACTTGAGAGCTGCGCTTCAAAATTTGTGTAAGCGTGAAAAACTGTATACTAAATGGATGAAGGAAAGATTTTTGTAGCCTTCATTAGATCACATAGTTTATTGGATCAAAAAGTAGCTATAAGTTAAGTCTCTTCGGAGAACATTACATTTTTTTAAGAGCTGTTTTATTGAGTACGAAATGATCAGTTTTTTAAAATTTGACGTGGACATTTTATCATAATTTAACATTACTTTGTAATAGCCACAGTATAAAATAAAATCATCTAACAAAATATTCTTTTGCCGACCCAAATTACATTGTCCACATGCCTGCCCGATGTGATCATGGTCTTATCCTCGGCCGGCATTTACCATGTATTCGAATGATTAATTTAGTGACATTAACGAGGATAATGAGTGTTAACCAATATTTATTTTTAAAAAATGAAAGATTTGGATATGGTCACGATCCAACTCAATGCCAACCGATGAGCTGTAGTGGAGGGCAGCCACTGGGACATGCAAGACAGGACAAGGTCGCGAGGACATTTCATTTGGTATTGGTTTACACGTCGCCCACAAGGACCCACTTACAAGTGTCCTTATTTCTTCTCATTGTATCACTTCCATTTCACTCTTAAACAATTAGATACAGGCCAACTACAACTCCAACATAGGTCATTTTTTCATAAAAATTAACACCAATCCTGCAATTCATATATATCTATTGAGTATTGACACATGTCGATCATATATATCTATTGAGTATTGACACATGCCGATCATATCTGCAACATCTGGTAATATGTGAGATGAGAAAATGTTTTCAGGTTATTTAAGAAAAATCGTTGGACATCATGGTCGTTTTTGGCAGTTGGGTATTATCACGTGTCCACCTTTTATTCCGAAATTCGCCCATTAGATTTCAACTTTTTGGTTTAAAAAAATTGTGACCTAATATTCCTTTACCTATTTAGTATTTCGCTCTGTATACACTATCTTCACATCAGCTATCTCTGCTACTTTTCAATAAATTTCGATTCCTACCATTATCCAGTCTAACGTTGCGCTGGCAGTGGTGAAGGATAAATTGTATTCTATTTTTCATTCGAGAATATCCTTAGGTTGATTTTACCATGGAAAGCTATACAAAAGTGAGTAAGAGTTCCATGGCTGAAATACTTGACCAGAGCTCTTGTGCGATCTGTCATTCTATGATAAGGAATTCCTATGGCGGTCTATGCTTAGCGCCATGCGTAAGCGATTCAGCTAATCAGATCCAAAAGGTATTATTTCCATTAATATATTTCTGCTTTGGTATTCTTTTGCTTGCAGATTATAGTTGAGCATGTGATGGACTAACATGTTTTTCGCTATATGACATTCTTCTTGGGATCAGCTGTGACACTTGTTTCCTTCCTCTTGTTATGGAATGGCTAAAGTTGGAGCTTTTTACATCCTAGACTGACCATTGTAGTAACTCTACATTCAGCTAAGACAGATGTTCGTATGACAAAACCCCTTCTTCTAAAAGGCTAGACAACGCAACATGGGTTTGAAGGATTTTAGTCCATTTGATCACTACTCATCTACCTTATCTCCTACATAGGATGAGAAATAGCTGAATTCTTATAAGCAAATTCATTTTCTGCACATCTAAAAACTTGATCAGGTAAGGCTTTCCTTTCAGTGGATGCCATTCAGTGATGGCTAAATTGGCAACTCACAAAATTACTAATTATCCATTTCACTCTGAGCCTGGTCATATCAAGTGCATAATGAGGTTAGGGTTTAGGCTGTTGTAGCAACAATTAGCAGGCTTTTGTGGTCGGATTAGCGGCTTTCATTCAATCAGTTTGTTTGTTGATCTCCCTTAGTTAACAAGCTTTAGTTTCGAGCTTTTTAATTGGTTTTGTGAAGAACAGCGCTTAGACATCCATAAAACACAAGGAAAAAAAAAATGTTCTCGCCTGAATGTATTCTGCAAAATTCCAGATTGATGTTTAATGCATGATTGATTTTAATTTATTTATGAGGTCTTCTATCTTTTGCTCTTGATTTGGTAATGATACGGTTTACAGCCTCAGTGTAAAGTGTATTCAACCGCATGTGAATCGCTGGAAATGGGAAAAGAAAAGCAACTGGGGCATGGTAGTGATAATACTCTTAACCATGTAAAAGGTAGTATCAAAATTAATTACTCCTGTGTATCATTTATATTATTTCTTTTTATATCTCCCTTTCTAAAGTAATGGCTTTTGGTTTGTGCGAGGGGCAACATAGGAAAGGAAGAAAAAGTAGCGGCAATCCATGACAAGATACATAGTAATGGAAAGTACGGTCCACAACATTGCTCTTCTTTATACGATGGAGGACCCGATGAGTTTTATGACGAGGAGGAAACAAGAAGGGAAGATCAAAACGAGGTAAATTCTCAGCGTAACTTTTCTTCTAAACTTTTACAAGGGGACCGATTTTCTACAGTTATTAATTAACTGTCGGACCAGGTTACAATGGCAGTAAAACAGTTGGAAAACGCCATGAACCCATTTTATCATGAGTGCACAACCAGGGGCAATTGGTGGCAAGGTCAGTTAAATTTTATTTAAAATAATTAAATTCCAGAATTATACTTTTATGAATTGATTGGTTAACAAAATCTTTATTTCTGTTTTTTCATAGATAAATTTTAAGATTAATTACTTAACATTTTAAGCGGGTTAAACGTAAAGTCCAAAACAATCTACTAAATTTAATGTTATTGATCTCATACGAATTTTTAATGGAAAAATATTATTTATAATAAAAATATTAAAATTTTGAAGCTTTATTCGATTCTAATAGGTTCCCTTTATTATTGAAGTTACGGATCCTTCAAATTCCGTTATCAATATTTCAAGTAAGTTCATTGTTGCATTTTTAACGTGTAATTACTTTGCACAATAATTGAATATCAATTTTTTTTAAATTCTTTTACATATAATTACTTCGCACAATAATTGAATATCAACTTTTTTTTATTCTTTTACTTGTAATTACTTTGCACAATAATTGAATAGGAAAGTTTTGTCACTTTTCAGGCAGTAACCAGGTCCTTAATGGTCCTTAATGTTGCGATGATTGATGCGCTAATTTCGGCGAGGAATATTATAAGAACCATGTAATTCTTTCTATTTTGGCGGTATTTGTTCTGATACCATTCTTGTGTTGCAGTGTGTATGGCAGATCTTCAAATTGACAGGCTGCAGCCTGTTTTTTCTTTTTTTTTGTGTGTTTCAGATTGCATATCACACGCAGAATTTTCAGCAGGTCGTAAAGTAATAGAGATAACCATCAGCAGGTTTTAATTCGCAGGCAAGGTTTAGTTGAAATTTAAGGCTTGGTGTATTGTAAATAAAATAAATTTTGTCAAACAGGTGTCGCAGTAATTTCTCTTCCCTAAAGTTAAATATATAATTATTATAAAAAAAATTATATTAAAGTTATTAATATAATTTTTAAATACACTTTTGTATTTGTACATTTCAACAGTATTTTGTATTTTATAATTTATTTCAATTCTGTCCTCTAATGATTCAAGAAACGCCATTGCTTCAGGCGTTTCGGGTGACAGTTAAGGTAACAGGTTTCTGCACCGTTTCCTTTGCACGCTGTTTTAAGAACTTGAAAAAGATTAACGCTGCTCATCACAGAACATTTAGTGGTACAAATAATATAATAATAAATTTAATGTTAATAATATAAAATCAAAAAATTTAAAATGATGAGATGTTTTTTTTAATTTAAAAATACCTAAACTTATGCGCAACTCTTTCCACCTCATTTCCGATCACAATGGCTTCTTATGATTTGCTCATGATTATGGAGTCGAGAATAATACCGTCCTCTTTTAAAGTTTATACATTTACGCTTTGATCAAACTGTAGGGCGCAATTAATGTCTATATAATTAACAAGTGGTTTGGTTTTTATAGTGCAAGGAATGTGGGGAGGGATGTATTTTATAATTAATTGTGGGTATTTTATTAAATCTAGGTTTAAATTTTTACAAGTTTTTGTATATTATTTTCAAGTAATATGGTGGTATGATTTATATCAAATTAAACATCGTCTTCATTGTTATAATTTTTTTTATGTAGATTATAATTATTATATTGAAGAGTATGAATTATGTAAAAAATGATCTAATTTGAGATGGAAATATGTAGGATACTCTATCGTCTAGTCTTTTTCATCTTTTCTTTGAACCTTTTACACCTTTTTCTAGTTATAAATTGATTTACTTCAAAATAAGTGGTTCATGTGACGAAATTTGCATTATTTGAATTGCTTTGAAACTTACTTCTAATTGTGTGGTCCGTCGATAAAATATACTATATATATTAATATATTATAATTCTATTTTATTATAGTTATAATTTATGTTTTAATATATTATATTATATGTTACTATATTATATTATATTTTTATATATTTTATGTTAATATATTATAATTTTATTTTACTATAATTATAAATTAAAGTTTAATATTATATTTTAATAATATATTTTCATATATCTCTAATGTCTCAACCCCTTGATTATGAAGGTTTGTTGTTTTGCTACCATGGTTGCTTTAATATAAAACATTTGTCTTAAAATTGTAGTTCTCTTGGAGCAAGAAAAAGAAGGATTCTTCTTGGTGGAAAGACTCCCTCCTCACCCACCTATAGGTAATGTTGAAGATTCAGAGAGTAATGATTCTAGGTCACTTTTAGTGGATCTTGAATCCCCTACCCCAAATGAGGACCTTAAAAGTCTCCTTCACCTTGAAGATGAACTACTGAATAATTTCATTTCTGCAAGGAAGGCTATGAATTCAGTTGTCCCATCTACTTTAGCCACCTCCTCCAAGGAAAAACCATAAACTAACTGATCCAAGACAAAATCAATTGATGTTAAAATAATAGAAGACAAATTTCAACCTTGTGTTTCAATTATAAAAGCTTTAACAGTGAAAATAAATGTTGCAGAAGACAAAGAAGGGTGGACCAAGGTTCAAAAATAGAAAAAGGTGCAAAAGTTGTGGTTCAGCCCTCTAGGATGTCCCTCCACTTTAGGGGAGTCTGAGATGAAGATCATGAATCTTTGATCGGGTGGGACTCCAATTAGAATCATAAAAGATAGTTGAAAACATTGGCAAATTGATGGAAGGTTTATGGAAGGTTACCCAATGGTAATTGGGTTGCTAAAGGAAGATAATACCCATTGTTTAGTGAGATTTAATTTGGCAGATGATGAGTTGAAGTTCTATGTCTTCTGGATGGGATGTTGTTTCAATAGCTCATTTGTTGTGTGTTTCTCATTGTCCGTTTTTTTACTATTAGAGGTGTCTATTTTGAATTTTAATGTTTTATCTCTTTCTCCTTTGTAAAGGTTTTGGGACCTTCAAATCTCAAATTTTAACCCTATCTAATAAAAACATATCTTTTAATATATAAACAAGTTGTGGGCATAAGTTTAGCATATATGAAATGTTCACGAGAAACAAGTATATATTATATTATTAAAGTATTATAGTTATTGGTATCCTCTACAAGCTTAGAACCGCCAACCATTTCCCCATAATATTATTATAATTCTCCTTATAATGATGCATTAGTGCCAATATTAATATAAATAGTATGGTTATGCAATAGATAGACTAGATGTTATTTTGTCCTCATCATGTCAAGAAGTCATTAACCAAGTTGCAATTCAAGGGAGGTGGAATTGGGTGCTTTAAATGCCATCACTTACCACTCCTCCAATCCTGAGAGGGAGGGTGGGGGGTGAAATAGTGATCCTAAATATTTCTATTTCAATTTCAATCCTTTCAAACTATTAAACAATCAACATATATCAACTTGATCAAGCAACATTAACAAGAGAGCTCATTCATTCAATGCATATAAAAGATCAATCACAACACATAGTTCTTGTGGGAAAACCTCATGGGGAATAAAAATCAATCTTAAGTCTGGAACACATGGACTACTATCCTATAAGAAATTACAAACAAGAGACTAGTCAACTCCTTTAGACTAGAAAACCTTGATCATATCCTCCTGACCAAAGTTATTTAGTGAAACACCTATTTCACAAGGAGAAACTACCCCTAAGGAAGATCAATTACTTTATACCCTCCTTTTATGTGAGCACCTCCACCTTAGAACTGATGTCTCTCCCTATCTCATATAGGCCTCTCACATAGACATCTAATAATCTCTCTCCTTCTTCACTCAAACTATCTTCATATGCACACTCAGACCTCTTCGTATATCCTCAAACTACTAGATCACTTTTATGACATCAAAAATATGACCTACAAGTCATATACACAGTCATCAATCTACATAACTCATCAACTAGGCACTCTACCTCTCCTTCACTCCACAACTCTCACACACACCTTGCACACATCTGCCTTAAGTCTTCTAAAGTCCTCTCACACAAGCCTAGAAACCATCACATTTGGCCTTAATATTTATAGATATTTCATGAATTATCAAGTCCACAAACTTTATTTGTTGTCCATAATACATGCCTTCACCCTTAAGGCATCTCATATGGGTCACACATAACCATAATCTAATTTCAAATAGACTTAAGTCACTTTTAGATCATATGGAGTTCCATTCACCTCTTTGACACTTCTCTAAGTAAACTAAGAAACACACAAAAACTTTCAAAAATCATGGAGCCATTCACATGATCTATAGGTCCACCTTAAGTTCCAAAAACCATCATAGTAACCTTATATTTAAACACAATTCACTCAAACAACATTTTATGCACCCAATCACCAAGAACGAATACACAGTAAACTTGTAAACTTTTGTTCATACTACATGTGATTGATTAAACCTTCATAATGCACATAGATCATCCTCATGGAGTATAAAATAATCTAAAATAGATAATTAATCATGAGATATCAAAACAACATTAGAATGAGCTCAAATATCTTTCTCAGCTTACTTGTAAAATACGCATGAACATATAGTTATATTTAGACTTTCATAACTTTGGCTATACATAGAATTAAACCTTCAAATTCATATTTCCAGATGCACCTAGAAGTCCTCTATAAATTCAATTTTTACACCATTAGAAAATTCTATTTATATCAAAAGACATGGCTAAGAAACCAAACATTGGTCTTTCATTTGTTAAATTCAAATATTTGAATTCAAACGGTCACAGTTAAACCTTGAACACAATGCAATCATCTTGAGTCCTCACTACTCAGATTAAACACATAACTTTGATATTTTTGTATGAATCTTGAACTTTAAAAAATATTTTGCCAATGCTAAACGTTAAACCTTGAACATGTTGAGCTCATCTTGTGTACTCTTTCAACATTGACCTCATGCATTTTGTCGATCTCTTTGAGATTATCCTAGCTTTAACAATGCTAAAGAATTGGCACTTTGACCTCTTGAATTTAGTTTTCATAATTTATCTCTATCTGTATGATCATCTACTCACAATTGATCTTTAGAAGAAGCTTGATCTTTATCTCTGTTCAACATTAAATATTGAACACTTGGCACCATCTCGCTACTTCCTGACTTCTTGGAGTAACTCACACTATTAATGTTGATCAAAATTTAGATAATGCAAAATTGAATATGGTAACCATTGCAATATATCTGAGAAGCTAACTTTGAACCTCAATAAATTTGACCTCGCTCACTCACATGTTCTCAAATTTGGACCATATAATCTCATATAGGAGAATCCAACCATGTGTCAAATAGATCCTAAAGCCTTCTCATGTGCAAGATATAATTCTAGTTATCTTCTCACTCATATTTTTCTACCACAGAGTCAACAATGTTAGGAATTGCCTAGAAGGCCAACTTTGCACATGCATATCTTTTGACATGCTTAATCACATGATCTAAACTTTAGCACAAATCAACTAGGCTCAAAACTAAACAAACCCATATGATAGTTTTATTCTGAAATGCCCACTCATTGAAGATATGCCACCACCAAAATACTTACTCAACTCTATCTTGCATCATGTAAAATTGGTTAAGTACGGGAAAACATTGTCAAACTGTCTAGGAGCTCAACTCTGCATTTGCATATCTTTTGATGTGCTTAGGTGCATGACCTGAGATTTAGCATATAAGAAATAGGCATAATACTGAACAAATCTATGTGACCATTTCCTCTTGAAACCTTCATGCATGTAAATACTGGCATCATCAACATGCTTACTTGACTCTATTTGAACATAGAAAACACTATCAAAATGCTTGAGAGCCCAACTTTACACCCACATATCTTTAACTACATTTAGGTGCATAACCTGAGACATTGCACATAACAACTAGGGACTAATGTGATAAAAACCATATGACCAATTCCCCCTGACTCATCCACACATGGAAATTATGATGTCATCAAACTTCCTACTCATATTTTTTGTTATTGGACCCAAAATGTCTAGATGAGAATAATGATTAATCGAGTGAATTCCACTTATGCCCACAAGCACTCAAAGATTATAAAAAATATTAGGGACCTCTTTCACATGATCAATATGTCATACTCATCTCTGAACATCTCTAATCATGGCAAAACTTAAGATCAACCAAGTGAACTTCAAGCATATTAGGACAAGCACATTACACACTTTGTCATTATCACTTAGGCTATCAAAGCACTTTATCCACTCACCATGACACCTTCATGAAATCACCATGACATCATTAAAACTCTCCAAAAACATTCCCTTTGGTCATTGATGTCAAAAAAAATCATATATCAATATACATATGACTTTTCTTCTCACTATTTAAGCACTCTCAAAATAAGAACTTTCTCTCCCTTTGACACAATGACAAAGTGGGAACCAACTGATCTTGAGGACCTAAAAGGATTACCAACAGAAGAGGACCACCTTATAAATATGATACAAGCTCCCCATTACCTTGAGCCTATGCCTTCTTGTCTTAACACATTCCTCTTGCTCCATGCCAAAACTCTCTTCAACCAAACACTGCAATAAATAAAGAAGGAACACACAAAAAAAAACTAAAATATGATAGAACTCACCAAGAAATATTTGAGAGGCACTCCTAATATTTTTGAGCCATTGCACATTTTGATCATATTTAGATCTCTATACACCATGAGGAACCACCATATAGGCTTACTAGTCTTCTCTCTCAAACCCCATCAAGGACCAGCAATAGACTTCATGCTACACACCAAATAGGAAACATGTTCTAAATAAACCTGAGAACTTACCATGAAATACTCATGCCTTTATCTTTTGTAGAAACTAGACAAACAACACTTTTCTTCTCATTAGGCCTATCTAGTCTCCTTGTAGCCCTACCTAGAACATACAAATCCCAAAACTTTCATAAAACACACCATCAAGACCTAAAACTTCATATTTGGATCACTCTCATATTCCTCCTCAAGCATGCCAATTTTAAACAACTAGCTCATCCTCTAAAATATACTTCCTTCACAAACCTACTAGATAATTAAGCCATCAACTTGAAAAAAACATGAATAAAATGAGAAACACAAACCTTAAAATCTCTATGAAGATTGATTTGACAACCCATTTGGACCATTCAATAGATTAAGAATCCTAAAACCTCAAATCATAAGGAAAACCATTTTTATAAAAGAGCCCAAAACCCTAGAAACTCAAAATAAATAAGGTCAACACAACACCTTCCAGCCAACGTCCACCTCTAAGAATTCTTGTACACCTCAAGACAACCATCACACAATTTTGAACCAAAAATTGAGCTTCCACATGATTGAGAACCTTGAATTCTTATAATGCATTTTAGGACCTACATACTCTTAAGCAAAAACTAAGAAATCTTAGAGCAAACAAAAATCTCCAAATGGACTTCAACATAACTTTAGACCATAAAAACAGCTATAACCTACTCATAATAAGGTTAAAAAACCTTTTTATACAAAAAAATCATCTTGACAAAACATAAATCCTCTTTTAGCACTTGAAAACCTTCAATTTGACCCTGTAGACTGACTATATATAAGTATGATATCATTCTGACATCACTATAACATATCTTCCACTTGGACATACCTGATCCAAATGAGAACATTAATCTCTAGCCTTCTAGGATCATCTAAAGAACAACACATAAACACTTGCTTCTCCAGTTGAAAGGAGTCTCTTAAGAAGCATAGATAGAGACATCCTTTACACCACAATACACTAAAGCAAAGTAAAGCTAGGAGTGACCCACATCCCATTAGTAAACACTAGAATCCTTTTATATCTATAAGACTTATTGCTCTTATTCTTCTTCTTCTTATTTTGAACTATGAAAACTGGTTCCTTTTCTATATCACTCTCCTTCTCTTCTAAAATAGAATTGACAACACATGGAGCAATTATGGAATCTTGACATAGCTTTATGTTTGAAGAATAAATCTTGTAGCTTGGAACCTCATCTCTAGGCATATAAAATTGACGTTATTTTCATTATACATTCTTAGAAACAACAAGATGTTCACTTGTATCTATACACATCTCAAAACTAGCCTTAACTAGTACCTTGGCCTTCTCCTAGAGCTTGGTCTCTTCATTCTCAACATGAGCAGACAATGAGGTCCCTTTACACTGTTCAACTTAAGAAGCATTCTCCACCATATAAAATAAATTACTTGGACTTGTAGAATCATCATGACTCATATGTACCACTTTTGGCCTTCATAAGTTAACTTGCCTTCTTCTTTGCTCTCTAGGAGCCTAATTGAACCTATTTTGACTTGTAGGCCTCTACTTGCAAAATATAACAATGTGACCTCTATTTTGATAGCTGAATCATAAAATAAATTTTTCAAGAAGCTCATTCTATCTTACCATATTTGTACAAAATCTTGTAACGTGTCCTAGCTCATAACAACTGTAGCACTGAATATTTTTTGAAGAAAACTCAACTTGCCTTACCTTAAATGGATAATGTTTTGAAAAGTGTCCCACATCATGACAATTGAAGAACTCAACCTTTATCAGACCTTTTTAATGATTACCCCCATCATAATTCCAATAAAATTCATTTCTAATAGGTCTCTTGCATTCTCTAGCCCTATGACCAAATTGATTACATGTGTAACAGTAACCATTAAAACTTGCATACCTCATGGCATTTGGTTGTCTGATCTAATTTGTCTTCATTTTACCAGTAACTTCATTCCTTGTCTGATGATTTGTCTTCAATGATTGATATACATATTTCTCTTATTGACATCTATGTCAACTTGAGAAGCAACTTTGGGATCTTAATTAAAACCCAATCCAGATCTATCACTAGCTAACTTTTGACTCTTTTGGAGATCATTAAGATCATTAGAAATTTTATCAAACTTGATAAATGATTTCACCTTGCTTGCAGACTTCTCTAATTCATCTTTCAAAGACTAATCTTAGAAGCATACCTTGAATATTCATCCTCTTTATCATTCAGGATTGTAGATATGATTTATAATTAACAACTGAGATGTTTGACCATAATGCTCCTTGGTGTCTTCATTCATTATTGCCTAAAATACACTAAATTTATCACCATAATCTTTGAGTTGAGCCTTTATCTTCTTCTTAATATTGTTTTCAATCTTTAGTTCTTTAAGAGCATTTATCAATGTAGTCTCATAGTCCACCTCATCTTCATCATCATCTGAATCACTACAAGTAGACTCCTTTTGATATGAATAACTATCTTCTTTAGCCATGAACATGGCTTCATTTTTAGTAGGATCATCGTCTTCATGATCATACTCTAAGTCACTAACTTCACTCTCATCTGATAAGCTACAATATTCGTTGGTGTAGAGACTCTTCTTGTCCTTGAAGTAATTGTTGTCAAACCTTCTGAATCCCTTTTTGCTTTTATTAGACCTGAATGATCCCTTACCATTATCATAACCTTGATCATGCTCTTTATCATCATCATTTTTATACTTATGAGGGCACTTATTAGCAAAATATCCTACCTCTCCATTATTGAAGCATTTGAAGGGTAGTTTACGTCTATATTTGACTCAACTTGTTCTCAATTTTATTGAAATCAAAGCAATTAGTTCATCCTCAACTATATCAAAAATGTCATCCTCTTTAAATTTATTACCTTGGAACTTATTCTTTGTTTTCACTTTAGTCTTGAAATTTGCTTCCTTTATTGGTGGTCTATCATCATTCTTCCTCATCTCTTAGGTAGTAAAGGTGTCATGCAATTGATCCATCTTCAATTGAGTAAGATCATGACTTTATTCTATAGTAGATAATTTTAGATCAAACATGGGGGATAAATAACTTAATACCTTTTCAACAATAGTAGCTTATTCAAGGATCTGTACAAGATCTCTAATGATGTTCACCATCTTATCAACTCTTTGCAAAAATCATGCCATAGAATCTTCTTCCTTCATCTTGAGACTTTCAAATTGCCTTCTATGATTCTGTAACTTAGCAAACTTAACCTTTGAATATCCTTCATAAATGATCTATATTCTATCCCATATCTCTTTAGTAAATTTACAATGGATTACCTTAGTGTATTCAGTCTCTAAAAGACCACAAGTGATAAAATTCATTGCCTTGAAGTTGTTCTTAAACAACTTCTTGTCTACAACACTAGATAGAGGAGTAAGAGGAGTAACATAACCATCTAAAATATATTTTGATACATCAAACCCTAGGGACATAATGTATGTCCTCACCCTCACACTCCAAAATGCATAATTAGAACCATTGAACATCGGTTCTTACATAGTAGAGAAACCTCATTGATGACTACCCATATTATACCTTAGATCACCTTCAAGCTATCAAGCCTTTACCAAAGGACCCACTTTGATACCAATTGTTAGAGGTAAAATCATTAAGAGCGGAGGTGAATCAGTGAGCCCAAATATTTTTATTTCAATTCTAATCATTTCAAACTATTAAATAATCAACATATATCAAATTGATCAAGCAAAATTAACAAGAGAGCTCATTCATTCAATGTATACACAAGATCAAACACATAACACATAGTTCATGTGGGAAGCACTCATGAATAATAAAACTCACTCTCAAGTCTATAACACATGGATTAATATCCTATAATAAATTATAAAAAAGAGACTAGTCAACTCCTTTAGACCAGTAAACCTTGATCACATCCTCCTGATGAATGATATTTAGTGAAACACTTGTTTCACATGGAGCAACTACCCCTAATGAAGATCAACTCCTTTAGACCCTCCTTTTATGTCAACACCTCCACTTTAGAATGGATGTATTAAACACCTAATGATGGATCTTTGTTTATCTAAGCCCTACACAAACTCTCTATCTATCTCATACATGCCTCTCACATAAGCATGTCATAATCTATCTCCTTCACTCAAACTATCTTCATATTCATACTCAGACCTATTCATATATCCTAAAACTATAAGAGGACTTTTTTGACATAAAAAATATGACCTACATGTCATACACATAGTCATCAATCTACTCAGTGCATCAATTCATCAACTAGGCACTCTACCTTTCCTTCGCTCCATTACTCACATACACCTTGCACAAATCTTCCTCGTGTCTTCTAAAAGCCTATCATACAAGCCTAGAAACCACAACATTTGGATTCAATATTTATAGAACATTCATGAATTATCAAGTCCACAAACTTTATTTTTTGGCCACAATACATGCCTTCACCCTGAAGACATCTTAGACGGGTCACACTTAAGCACAATCTAGTTTAAAATAGGCCTAAGTCACTTTTAGGTCCTATGGAGACCCATTTATCTCTTTGACACTTCTCTAAGAAAAATAAGAAACACAAGAACACTTTCCAAAAGCATGGACCCCTTCCACATGATTTATAGGCCCTCCTTAAGTTCTAACGTCCATCATAGTATCCTTTTGTTTAAATACAATTCACTCAAACAACATTATGTGCACACAATCACCAAGAACGAATACACAGTCAACTTGTAAACCTTTGTTCATACTACATATAATTTATTAAAACTTCATAATGCACATAGATCATCCTTATGGAGTCTAAAATACTTTTGAATTGCTAATTCATCATGAGATATCGAAACAACACCAGAATGAGCTCAAATATTCTTCTCGAGTTACTTATAAAATATGCAAAAACACACAGTCAAATTTAGACCTTCATAGCTTTAAATATACACATAATTAGACCTTTAAATTCATATTTGCATGTGTGCCTAGAAGTCCTCTACAAATTCACTTTTTACACCATGAGAAAATTCATTCTAGATTGAAGGATATGGCTCAAAAACTAGACATTGGTCTTTTCTTTGTTAAATTACAATATTTGAATTCAAATGGTCACAGTTAAACCTTGAATGCCATGAAATTATTTTGAGTCCTCACTACTCAAATTAAACATGCACTGTCAATCTTATTATAGGAATTTTGACCTTTAACACATAGTCCACCAATGCCAAATGTTAAACCTTGAACCTATTGACCTCATCTCATGCATTTTTGTAACTTTGAACTCATGCGCTCCGTTGATCTCTTAAAGGTTGTCATAGATTTAAAAATGCTAAAAAAATGTCACGTTGACCTCTTGACTTTAATGCACACCATTGATCTCTATCTATATGATCACCTGCTCCTCATTGATCCTTGCAAGAAGCTCGATAATTATCTTTGCTCAGCATTAAATATTAAACACTTGGCACCATCTTACTACTTCCTAACTTCTTAGAGTAACATGCTCCATTGATGTTTTTTAGACTTTAACTTGTGCAAGATTAACCAAGTATGGGAACCATGACAATCTGTCTGAGAAGACAACTTTGAATGCCAATAAATATTACCTCGCTCACTCACATGTTATCAAATTTGGACCATATGATTTCCTCACATAGGAGAATCCAACCATTTATCAAACTGCTCTTGAAGATTTCGCATGTATGAGATATAATTCTATTAATCTTTTCACTCAAATTTTTCTATTACAGAGCCAACAATGTTAAGAATTGCCTGGAAGGCCAACTTTGCACATGCATATCTTTTGATGCGATTTGGCACATGATCTAAAATTTAGCATAAATCAACTATGATAAAAAAATAAGCAAACCCACATGATCATATTATTCTAAAATGTCTACTCATATGAGATATGCCATCAACAAACTGCTTACTCAACTCCATCTTCCCTCATGCAAAATTGGCTAAGTATGGGAAAACATTGTCAAATTGCTTGGGAGCCTAAATTTGCACTTGCATTTCTTTTGATGAACTTAGGTGCATGACCTGAGATCTAACACATAAAAATTAGGCATAATAATAAATAAACCCATGTAACCATTTCCTCCTAAAACCTTCATACGTGCGAATGTTGACATTATCAACATGTCTGCTTGGCTCTTTTTGAACATAGAAAACATTGTCAAAATGCCTCAGAACCCAAATTTACACACACATATCTTTTACTATGTTTAGGTGCATGATCTATAACTTTGCGCATAGTAATTAGGGACTGATGTGATCACAAGCATATGACAAACTCCCCCTGAGTCATCCACACATGGAAATTATGATGTCATCAAACTATCTACTCAAAAATTTTGCCATTGGACTCAAAATGTTTAGATGAAAACAATGATAAATCAGGTGAATTCCAATCATGCACACAAGCATTCAAAGCTTAAAAAACATCTTAGAGACCTCTTGCACATGATCAATACTCTATACTCATCCCTGAACATCTCTAACCATGCCAAAACTAAAAATCAACCAAGCTAATTTAAAGCATACTAGGACAAACACATTGCACACTTTGTCATTATCACTTAGGCTATAAAATCACTTCATCCAGTTACCATGACACCTCCATGACATCATTGACAACTTTCCAACAAGTACAATATGGAAATGACTTTTTGTCAACCAAATCACACCAAGTTTGATCACCTTGATGGATGACCAGGAAAAATAATCATAAATGGTCAGAGCGTTTACAACTTCAATCTTGCTATTGATTGTATATACCCATGTCCACTTCAAAATTTTATCCAAATTCCAAACCTGAAATTACAAATCGTTTTTGTTTGTTTTTAATTTTTCCAGTGCCATTGTAACGAAAATAATTTCTACATTACAATCACCAATACAAAACCCAATCACCCATAGTTGACCTGACCCCAACATATTGGAATTTTCAACCCGTCAATATAGATGTCGAATGATCAAAACCAAGGGAGTTGTAGTTTTGACATAAAGTTTATGCAAAGAGGTTGTTTCTTTTCATGAAGAATGCAAGCCATCATACACTAAAGCATTGCATAGAGATTCAGATCCTGATTTGTTTACCACCACAATTACTTTATACGAACTTATTTTCACATCCAAATACATTCTTATAGAGTATAAAAGTAATGAAATATTTCGATATGTGTTGGATCATCTTATGTTTTGACAATCTTGAACATATAAATCGATATTTCAAGGTCAAATTTTTTAAATACAATATTTTATCTCATTATATGACCTATCAAATGTTATAAACTAAATAGTGATAAAAATAAAATTAAAAATTATTATTCCTATTAAATCTTTTAAATTAAATAATGCCGAAAACTAAATTGAAAAAATATAAAATGTTTGATGTATTTTCATTCATCGTGATGATTGGTTAGGGAAGGTGATCTGAAATGTTATGTCTTTTCATTTATACACAGTTCTGCATTTATCGAACAGCCAATATTGCCCTCGTCCCTTTTCTCTCTCCTTAAATGGGTGCCACGCTTCAATTCCCCCGTCATCCCTAAATGAATTATTGCATTGCATCAAGTTAGTTTTGGGATCACGGGATGTCTGAAGCTCGGTTGCTCACAGTCTGCTTTTTAGGAACTGGAATCAACAAGCTTTAAAGCAGCCCCTAATTGTCTCCTGCCATGCATTGTAAGTTACTTATATTCCATTTACATAAATACATTATAACAATGCGTTCATTAATGTTCTGAGTATATATTGATGTTGATGATGTCGTTGGGATTTAATGTATACAGCAAAGCAGGCAGCCCTGAGGAAGATAAAAACCCGGATGCTGTAACAATTGCTTTCACACTTATACCTATGCTTTAATATTAATCCAGAGCTTGAGGTGTCTGAAGGCATTAAGAGTACGATGGAATTTTTTTAACAATACAATACAGTGTTTCAACCCAACAGTAAAGAGGAGGGCATTTTGGATCACCAATTGAAATTTTCAGTAGTAGTTTTTTCTATACATTTATAGCCTTCTCCTTCTACCAAACCATCATCTAGCCAACTAACTATTTTCTACAATGGGGCAATAAACGTCTATACGAAAAAAGTAAGAAGTATTCTAAACATTTAGACATTGTGTGGAATTTAATTTAATTCTCAACACGAAACTGATAGCGTGATTTATCAACATGCGGAAACTATCATTATGTTGGTTGCAGCTAATACAAATACTGTGTAAGACACTTATCTCAGTTCCGACCGGGGTATTATTTCCACTACTCTTTCAAATATTTCAAACTCTCTATCTCTGTCACAAGGATTAAAAACAAGTGCACCAGGTCGATACACACAGAGCCATGGTCCTAAGAAACCACATCCTTGTACTAGTGAGAACCAGCTCTACCATTCAATTTTTTTGTCGGCATCTATATGGAAGTCAGCAAGGTCAACTTGTAAGGGGTCAGCACTGTTAACAATGATGTGATTGGAATATTTTGATCTATAGATGAATCTCAGCTATGGTTCTCCCAGTAGAGACACCTTCAACGTAAATATATATAAAAATTCATTTTTAAATTTTAAACAAATATATTTTTAAAATAGAGATAAGTATAAGTGACAAGAAAAAAATAAAATAAAAAAATAAAAAATAAAAAATAAAATAATCTGATCTCCACATGTAAAGTATTCTATTTTGATTTTATTTGATTTTTCTTGAGTTAAGATTTACAATTATATTTAAATTGATCACAGTTTTATAAAATGTGAATCCTTTAACTCTAGAATTATTAAAAAATGGACGTGATTAAAGTGAACTATTTTACAATAAAGTTACGATTAAAATTATACACACGTGGCATGTACATAATGGGTAAAGAGTTCAAAGTGAGACAAATCTTATTGTCTAAATGGAAATACAGTTAATAGGGATATATAGTGATAGACTATGGTTAAAGTTTGTTAAGCCTAAACTAAATCTAGCAGCGTAAGAGGAGATTCTTAGATTCTATGAACCACAAGATTTGGCTCACATGATTCGATAATGATATGAAAAAATGGTTGTATAAAGGATATGCATGGCCATGTGATTGTTGAATTTGATGACGATTGAGAGTGAGATAATTATACATTTTGATAAATATCAGTAGTCAAAAATGCAATATATAAACATCCATTAACAAGATAAAAAAATAAAAATGATAATGATAATACTTAAAAGTAAATAAAAATAATTAAAAATAATTTAATATATTCACAACAAGCTTGATCAAAAGAGCAAGAAAACATATTTACATGTACATGTATATTGTCATTTGATATTACATGTATTGTAAAAATAATTATAAAGATAAAAGCATCACATTTTCAGTGTTTTCATTTCAATGTGAGAAGTTTATTGACATCATCATCCATGAAAATCACAATTGTGGTTACCAGATACTTGGTCATTACCCATGCCTAGTGTTCAAAGCATTTAGCATTTTAAAAGGGACTAAGAATAAAAAGGTCACTTTGTTCATAAAAGTGTATGTCATGCCATGCTTCTTCACCACCTTATTAATAGTGTTCGGGGACCTTTATAAAATTTCATCAATATGTTGATGACTGGGAGATTGCATTTTATGTTTTCGTATACATATGCACCCATCTATCATCCCTTTTGGTAATTTTTCGTTTCCGAAAGCCATAGGAGCCTCACAACTGACAAAATTATAGTGTTCTTGTTTAATGAGAAAACAAAATTTATAGGAATTAGCGTAATCCATTAATTAAATATCATAAATAGAAATGAGGAAAATGCTTTATCAAATGAAATCCTCTAAGTGCATAAAAAAATAATAGTTCATCCATAAAGAAAATTTCACGTTGTGAAGCTCAATTTTTAGTGAATTTTGTGGTAATGTTTGAGCATTATTTATATCTGGGAGCATATCCTAATTTTTGATCTAGGTGATGGGTTCAATGGATTGATTGTTGAGAAAACTTAATTGTTGATTAGGAGCAACATAACTTAGAGATAACATCTTATTAATAAGCATTGGGTTATGCAATTAAACATCTTGATTGGAATTTAGAATGGGACTAAGCATTGGTATGTTCTGATTGATGTTTGGAATATTGTCTCCCCATCTATTCAATTTCCTATCAATGTTTATCACTTCAACATAAGCTCTTTGTAAATAATTTATGGATTCAACAAATATAAGGAATACACTTTTCATGGAATCTAATGTGCTCTTGTACATTTTGATATTCAACACAAAATTAGCATGATATAGAGGAGAAAACTAGGTGTTCATCTTTTGCAATGTTACATTAAAGGTTATAATTGTTTCAATGGGTTCTCACCTAACACTATCAAAATAATGGTACATGATTATTTAGGGTTATTTACTTGACCAAATCAAGCCAAGATAGAAGTCTCCAACAAATTAAAACCATTGATGGGATTGATGGGTAGATTAAAAAAATAATTTTATTTAGTGTCTTATAGTGTGAATGGAAATAACCTACATGAAATATATTTATGTTATACATCTAAAAATCTCAGGGAAAATTTTAAGGATGTGATAAGTTATTCATATGTTTTCCCTTCTTCAGTAATGTAATAAGGTATATAAATTTTGGGATTGCTTAGTAAATCATGTATATGCATTGGACATTGATTATTATTCCTCGAAGCCAACTAACTAGAGTGCAAATGGTCTAAAATTGGGATCAATTGCTAAATTAAGACAAATTTTATATATTATTGGTCTCCCTTACTCAATATTATGTTTTACATATAAATTTATGGGTCCAACTAGTACAATAAGATGAAATTGATTGTAGATCTAGTTAGATTTAGTGGAAAATAAAAATGGCTTAGTTCTTAGTTGGTTGCAATTTTTGGTTGTTATGCTCAGGGATAGTTATTGGTGGGCCTCCTTTTAGTGCCAAATAACCTATTGATTTGAGTTTGTGAATTAGGAAAATGCACAAAGTTGGGGGGAAAAAATGTGCCAAAATAGGGAAGACCTTTTTTTTTTTTGCAAAGGGAATACACCCTTTTTTAAATCAATCTAAACTTACCCTGACTTGGCATGATGCCAAGGAAAAAAGGTGTACACCCTTTTCAAAAATGTTATATGTTGTTTGTGGGTTGTAAATGGCATAAACCCTTTATAAAAGTTCATTTTTACCAAAATTATCCATTTTTATTCTTCACATTTCATTATGGAGCTATGTAATCTTTTGAGTTTTGGAAGACAAATGAAGGGCATACATGCTATATTTTTGAAACCAATGAACCACCAACAATGAGATGTAAACACATTATCATTGACTAGTGTGTTCATGTAGAGATTGAAATAAACTATTGGGATAGGTGGTGGATAGTGCTTGATGAGCCTACATGAGATAATGATGAGTTTACTTTATATTTTTTGAAAAAACTTTATTCTGAGTTTGTTTTACTATAAATCCTTGTTTAAATCTAAAATGAAATATGGAGGTTGTTTTCACTTAAAGTTTAAGGTTAATAATATATAAATGAAATGGTGGAAGGGTAATAATCATATCTATAGTAGGTCGATTAGGTGCTAAACTCAGATAAAATCATACACTAAATTTATAATGTTGAGATATTTTAAATATAAAAAGTATAACTATGTTGGATATAAAAATGACAAAGAATATATTTACCTATCTTGTTCTGATGCTAATGTTGTTTTGGATCTAGAACAAGATGAGAGTAGGAAGAAAGATAATTATATAATAGTTGTCATATTTTTGATCTAGTGCCTTTAGCTACCTGGATAGTTGTATCAGCCCTAGACAGTTGTGTCAATGCTAATGTCTAAGTTTGATACTTGTGTCTGTATGAAATATCTATTAAAATAGGATGAAACCACGTAGATGTTTCTAGGTTTGGCTTTACATTCACTCTGGTGCATTTAGATCTGGGTCGTGGATTGTTAATCCTTGTGGAATTATTAAAACCTAGCTTCCTATCTTCAATATGACCTTGGAGAAAAATAGGTTAGTGGGCACACAATGTCAAGATGACCCCAATAACACCACTATCAAAGGACCTTTATAGCCAATATTCTAATGAAGGCCTCAGCCTAATTTAGTTTTCCCCTATGTGTTGGTTTGTGTGTGAATCATGCAATGTGTGTAAAGTAAGTACAATAATGACCTAATTTGTAATTTGGAAAATTAGGATTTTGGGATACTCATTTTGTAATTTAAACTTTTAGATGTATTTTACATATGACTGGTATAGAAATAGGAATTTTTTAATGAATTGAATGCTTGATAGAGTGCTTTTTGTTAAGTACCTTGGTCTCTTTGGTCTTTTCTAGGTATAGCTATGTGAGGAATGAATGGGGTTTGATCTTTTATTGATATCAGTCATTTTTGAGTAATAAATCACTTCAAATAACTTAGTCCAACAATTGGAATACGTTTCATTTGAAAATTGCTTGACTTTAGGGCACTTGATATTTACGTTAGTGTAGGATAGTAATATTGACGCTACTATTTTTCCTATATGTTAGTGTCCAAGGATTATAAAAATAGGTAAATGCTCAGAACTTGTAAAGCTGTAAGATAAATACATTTAAAATATTATGGATAAGATAAAATGATTGTGTCATCAATATAAAAATGGTGAGACTAAGAGACAGACCAAGAGGCAAAAGTTAAAGAAGATGTGAGTCTTGCAAAATCAAGGAGAATGTAGAACTAAGAGGAATAACCAAGGTCTATGTTTATCAAATATACAATACTAAGGTGTTACATAGTCATAAAATATAATCTATATATTCCTCTCCTTTAATCTAGTAATGGAATTGCTAGTTTAAAGGAAAGGAATAAGTTATTGGTTGTGTATGCACACCTTGTATTTGCTTGAGTTGAATTTGAGTTATTTGTTGGTGACTAACCTACAACCATGAGCATGTTATAATTTTAAATCAATACATATAGTATGAAATAAAATTAATTGAAATATATTAAAATGAAAGACTAATGTTTAGGAGTACACATATGTGCCAATGTAACCACCTTCCCTATTGGCACGTTGTTTTGAAAATGATGTACCATTGTAAGGCTTTAAAATTGAGATTAGGATAAATAAAGATAAATATTTAAGGTTCATATATATATATATATATATATATATATATATATATATATATATATATATAGAGAGAGAGAGAGAGAGAGATGCCCCCCAAATTTAGATTAAAATAAAGTTTCCACTTGGTAGTTGATATTAGCTCAACTGTGCAACCTAATGATAATTATAACCTGGTGACATTGTATGATCAAGTCCAACCTCAAAACATGGCAAGATTGAGTGATTTTATCACCTCAACCATACCAAAAGGTGAACTACTATAGTAGATTAGCTCCATATTATCCATAATTTTTTTTGAAGTATTAGTACATGTAATGGTTTATGAATCTAAAATAGATTTAAATCTTTAAATAATAGGTGCATGTAGTATAACAATTGCACTTTAGATATGTCTCATGATGAAACTATGTATAATAGTTGTACCAATGTATATAATTTTACAACTATGAATTGAAACTTATAACCATGTGTTTTGGTCGTACCAATGTGTAGGACATATTTCTAAAACATGCCCTAGCTCTAAATTAGAGATTATGAATATTGAATTGGTGTGGATAACTTGCTTCCAATGCATGTCCCTACCGAATCTATAAATTGATATAAGTACCAAATACTAAATGAGTGTAGAGAACATGCTTTCAAACCATGCCCCTATTGAATTTGATAACTCTGAATGTGTGGAAGTCATGCCCATATGACATTCCTCACTAAATATACAAACTGATATAAGTACAAAATAGTAAATGAGTGTGGATAATATGATTCCAAAGCATGCCCCCACTCAATCTAAGAATTATGCCAAGTGTCCATAACATGCTTCCCAAACATTCCCCCAGATTAAAATAGGAATTGGGAGCATTGATAAGTTTTTTCACTAATGTCAAGGTTGATTTCATTTATTTCAAGGTGTATGTCAGATAGAGAATTTCAAGGCAACCTAATGATTCTTATATTGGTTAATTTCAAAGTTGATGTCAAGGTTCAAATCAAAGATGTCAAGGTTAAGATCAAAGAGAGAATTTGCAGGCAACCCAATGATTCTTCTATTGGTTTATGTAAATATTTTTATAGTGGTGTGAGAGTGTTTTATAGTGATTTCTCTTGTTTGATAGCATTGAGGTAATCATGTTTGAGTACTAGTTCTTGAGTACAAGGTATCTTGAGAACCTTAGTCTAGACCCTGTGAGAAGGTGTGCATAGTAAATATTGGTGAAGTAAATAATCACAATATTATGAGAGGATGTTTGGAATTTTTTGATCATTTAAGTGAATTATAAATACTTTTAGGGGTGTCTCAAGATTAGTTTTCAAGTTTTAGGTGCTTAACAAGCATAGTCATGGTATTAGTCATAGCATAAAGAGACCTTGTGAGAAGGAATAAGTATGATGGATTAGTGATATGTGTGAACATAGACATGATAAATTTTAATAGTTTGATTTAACATGTATATGAGGAATTAAAGTAATCATGTGAGTCTTAGGGTGATCCTATAAGGGTAGGATCTACAGATCAAGTCTGTAACTAGACCATTTTTAGACCCTGCTTGGCCTAATGAGGCATCATGATTTATTTCAAGACATATGAAGGATGTATGTCACTATTTTAGCATGAGATAGGTTTTTTTATTATGTAAATAAGGTGGATATCACATTGAAAAATTTATGAAGGTCAATTTTAAGGCCTAATATGGTTTGCATGTCAAGGTCTACGCAAGCAAAGAGAGAGATTATGGCCTAATGGGGTATGAGGATCAATTTCCAAGGAAAATATGAGAATGTAAGAATTGAAATAGGCATGATATGTTTTTTAAAGAATTTTCACAAATTTTGAGGTCATGGTTTTCAATAAAAGTCATGAAAAGTGGTTTTAAGGTCTGTCGAGTATACAAAATGAAGACATGCAAACTCAAGGACTTTTAGGTGTTCATTGGCATATTTAACTTCTTCATGTGAAACTGATATATTAAGGAGAGATGGGTAAGGTTATTATATAATAAATAAAATAATTGTTTTTGGATTTAAAGGGGAATCCTTTATGAACAATCATTAGTAGTAAAACCTATTTGAAACCTCTCTAAAACCTTAACAAGGACCCGATGTGAAAGATCTTGTTCAAAATAGCCCATAATGGTCTCAAATGATAAGACAAGATATTAGAGGTTATATTAAACTCTTTCAAGCATCTCTAGGTGTGATTGAGTTATCAAGTGTGTGGGTAGACCCTATAGGATAGTGCACATTTCTCAAAAATTAATATAGCAGTCAATGTTGACTAAGTCAAAGTATGAAAATGATTGGAGGATGGATATTGATACTAATTTTTCATATCCATGAAGGTTTATGGGAATAATATATAGCTTGATTTTTAGAAACTAGTCATCTAAGTCACCCAGTCGCTAATAGGCGTAATTGTGCAAATGAAAAACCAATTCAGAATTGAGAAGATGATCAGGGATGTGTTGTCATGATTTAGTGATGAAAAAAAATGCATTTAAATATTTTTTAGAAATTTCAATACACAATATTTTTTATTAAAAATTTTATAGGTTAATGATTATAGTGAAAAAGTTGCTCACAAGTTGACCTATTTGGTGCAGATGAGACAGTGAGATGTAAGGTCATGAGATTAGTATGAAATACAAATATTTTCTATTTAAAAAAATTTGTATTTATATATAATAATTTTATAATGGTCTCATAATATCATAAAAATTAATTATAATTATCTTATAGTGTTCATACAGGTGTTAAAGGTCATTGTCACCATGACTATGCTTTAAGGTAAACTAACAGTTTTGGGTAAGCAAGTTGCAATGATGAGTTTGAGGTTTTATGCCCTAAGTTGAAGTATATAATGCACATGGTGTTTGTTTTTTTTACTTTCATGTCATATCCATGATTTTCATAATGTTTTATAGTTAGTGAAAGTGGTTTAAATGTTGAAGCCAAAATGGCTTGTCTAGTTCTAGATTGATTGTGTGTATTGAGGTCAAAATATTGGTCTGCAAGACTAATATTTGATATTAGACCTTATGGTATTTGTTATTTATAATGGTATATATATTTAAAATTATATTTTTAAGGTTTAATTATTCATGGTAAGTATTTTTTTAGGTTTTTTAGATCAAGTTGTTCATGACTAGGTTTTGGAGTGTTTTGGTAGTTCTGAGTGGGCTATTTGTAGATAAGTATTTGAGTCCTTTTTTCTATGAGTTTTGAAGCATAAAGATTATGGTGATGACCATAAGGTAATGTATATTATGTATATGTAATTTATTTACATGATTTTTTTAGCTAATTTGTGTTTAATCTCCAATAGTTCAAGATAATTTTTTTGTATATGAGAAGGCCTAATTGTGAACAGTACAAATGGTGTGCTTCAAGTAGTGGTTGGATATAAAAATTTTTATGGAGAATATATAATATTATTAGGAGTATATTTAATTTTAATATTATATGTTACTACCATGTGAGGATTTTTAATGTGTTCCAATGAAATCATAGGGTAATGGGTGCTAATGAAGGCCTAATTGAATTAGGTCTCCTTAAGGCCTAAAATAGGTTTTGGTCCTATATGATATGACTAACATATTTAAATGATTTAATAATGTATTGAATGTGTTATAAGATATATTTAAATTGTAATTAAATTATTCAAGTGTGTATGGCTGACCAAGAGGGATATGATCAAAAGACTTCTATAAATATAAAGTAGTTTTAGGCTTATTGGGGAATGGATGAGAGGATGAAAATGACATAGCACATTGTTGAGAAGAAAAAGGTATTGTATAAAATCAAAGGAGTATAAAATAATTTTCATGAATATATAACAGTTTGTCTACATATGAATATCAATTTCATATGACCTAATTTGTCTTGAATAGACCTAGTTAAATGAAGGAGCCTAGAAGGCAATTTTAGAGGGATAGAATAATTAGAAGAGATAAAGAAGGTGATCATCATATGTTATATGAGAAAAAGGTGTTTTTAAGGTGATAAAAAGTTTAAGTTTTTTGAGTTGGTGCTAAGTCATCTAGGGGGTTGGTGCTTCCTTGCAAGTTGGTGTTTGCTAAAGCCTAGCTGGGTTAGTACTTAACTAGTTGGGGTTAGTACTCCATGTAAAGTTGGTTCCTAACCAAATTTGGTATTTTTATTATAGTAATGTAGTCAATTTTTAGATATCATTGGGTTTTCTTCCTCTTTAGGGTTTCCCACATATGTTATGTGTTCTTGTGTTACATGCTTATGTGGATATGTGCTTATACTTACTAGATTGCTTATTTGAATGGTCCATGATTGTTTAAGTGAAAATGATAAGAAATGTTTTGAATAATGATTCAACTCTCTGTGGTGCCCCCCCCACCCCCCCGCCCCCCCCAATAATTATTTTTTTCCAACATTTGGTATCATATCAAGTCCTTTAAATTATGCCTAATAGCCTAAAGGATATCCTAGAAGTAAGGATGGCTAGTCAGCAAGCACAAGGTGGTTTCTCTACCAGTAAGGATTCATTCTTAAATGGGACTAATTATGATTTTTTTAGCATTATAATGATGACATATGTAATTCCAATGGGCCATGAAATATGGTAGTCAGTTGTAGATGGATACACTCCACCTCTTACACTAAAAATTGATGCAATAGGTAGGAAGGAAAGTGAGAGAAATTCTAAGGTAATTAATAACATTATATGTGGCCTATTAGAGGTAGATTTTATGAATTTATACACTATGAGTTAGCCAAGGTGGTATGGGATGAATTGAAGACTATCTATGAAGGAGACACCAAGGTGAAGATGGCCAAATTACAAACCCACATGAGATAATTTGAAACTCTGAAGATGAAACCATTGCATCCTACCTATTAAAGGTTGATGAAGTTTTATTTTTCATTAGAGGATTGTGAGAAGAAGTGAAAGATTCTATAGTTATTCAAAAGGCATTGAGATCAATAACTCCTATGTTTGATTTTAAGGTGTCTACACTAGAAGGGATGTAAGATTTGGACAAAATGGAAATGAATGGGCTTCATGTCATAGTAACTTCCTATGAGATGAGAATAAATGAAGATCTCACAAGAAGGAAGTGACATTCAAAGCTGAGAAGAAGTCAAAAGACAAAAACATCAAGGATGTCATATGTTTAAATGTTGATGATGATGAACTAATAGCTATATTTCTAGGAAATTAAGGTTTGAATCTATTAAGTATAAGGTTAAGTTGCCTTTCAAATGTTTCATCTATGGTAAGATTGATAATTTTACATCTAAGTTTCTTAATAAGGATAAGACTAAGCATGATGAAGAACATTATGAACATCATGGAGATGATAAGAAGGTTTATAAGCTTGACCAAAACATGGAGTTTAGGAAGTATGAAGGTATGAAAGGGTCATTCAAGAATAAGATAAGTTTCTATACCAAAGAAGATGAATCATCTAATGTAAGTGGCACAAGCACATCTGATAGTGATGATGACAATAATGAACATGAACGTGACAATAATGAAACCTTATTCATGGATATAGGAAAAGAAAATGAGGGTTGCTCAAATGGGAAAGGCATTATGAATGATGAAGAATCTTATGAATAAGAATTTGGAGTGAATCTTGAGGCAAAATTGGTGAGTGATCTATAGGTGTTGAAGTTCCAAAGAAGGAATAATCACAAACTAAGATCATTAGTTAAGGTTTATAGAGAGAAAATTGGTTTGTTTGAATAAATATTGAGTAACACATTCAAGAAGTATGATGAGATCATCAATCAGATTGAAGCACAGATGGAGATAGACACTCCAATCCTAAAGGCTAAAGATGAAGAATGTACTAGGTATATAACTAAAATGGAATTCTTGAAAGCTAAGTTGGATCAAGCATGTAGTAAGTTGAAGACCTTTGTGAAGTTTGAAAAGAGTAATAATGCTCTATATAACATCTTGAATAGTTAAAATTATACAACCAATAAAATAGGTGTTTGTTTCAAAGAAGACTAAAAGGAGGTAGTTCAAGTCAAGGAGAAATATAATGAGGATAAATAGATCAACATGAAGAGACAAATAAAATAACCTAATGCTATGAGGTATGATAATTCATTAAATGGTTAATATTTTTCATGTAATCATTTTGGTCATAGAGAAAGAGAGTTTAGAATACCCTTTAAAATTGAATATGGATGGGATTATGAAAGGAATAATTAGTCAAGATGTATGAATGAGGTAGTTTGCTATAGTTGTCATAATGCAGGACACATTTCAATATTTTGTCCTAATAGAGTTAAAAGGGAATCAAGTAAAAACAAAAGGTTTATAGCCACTAGAGTGAAAAATAGAAGGAAATGAATATGTGGACACCAAAGACAAGAAATGTGATCCATGATTAGTCTACAAGCCCAAGTAAATTATTTATTATGATGAAAATACATCAGATGTGAAATCAAGTTAGGAATATCCATTTAAAGCTTAGATTATTGATGACATAGATGATGAATATGTAAATCCAAAGAGAATATTCAAGACTAAAATTATCTTTAAGGATATTAAATCTTGTGAGAGCATGGATATTTGGGAATCTCCTGAGTTTGTGTTATTGTATTGCTTTATGGAAAGAGGTGACTCCATTAGTCTTCATGGAGAAAGTATTCATTTAGTAGAAGAATGATGGATGATTGGTTTGAGGGGAATCTATTAAAGTTATTCATAAGCTCAAAATATATTTATTGACAAACATAAAAAGAGGTAAGCAAATTAGTTATATGTTTCTAGCAGTTGGTAGTTAAGCATGACTTGTGTTGTAGATAGTTGGAGAATTCTACTGATTCATTTGGTGAGCCCAAGTTGTGAATACAAAGGGAGAGCTTGGTATCTCTAATTTATTTTTTAAGTTTTTGAGAATATTTTCAAAAGAGGGAGAATGAGTGGTTCCATAATTTTCAGTGAATATGACCCTTTGCCATTGATGCCAAACGGGGAGAAAGATCAAAATATTGGAGATGAGATGAGAATGATCAAGTTACAATTTGTTTTCCATCAATGAAAAAGGTGGATTTGTTTGAGAAGTGTTATCATTGATGTCAAGCTGAAGGTCTAAAATATAATATGAAGGAAACCTAATGTTTCTTTTATTGGTTGATGTCAAGGTTCAAATCGAAGAGAGGTGAAGGTTAAGATCAAAGAGAGAATTTGAAGGAAAACTAATGATTCTTATGTTAGTTGATGTAAGTATTTTTTAAATGGTGTGAAAATGTTTTTTTTTTTTAGTTCTCTTTTTTGATAACATTAAGTTAATAATGTTTGAGTACTAGTTCTTGAGTACAAGGTGTCTTCAGAAGCCTAGTTTAGACCTTATGAGAAGTTGTGCATAGTAAATATTGGTAAAATAAGTAAGCAAAAGATTATGAGAGGGTGATTGGAATTATGTGACCATGTAAATGAAGTATAGATACTTTAAAATGTGTATCAATATAATTTATCAAGTTTCAAGTGCTTAAGAAGCCTAGTCATGGCACAAGTCATAACATAGAGAGACCTTGCGACAAGGAATGAATATGATGGCTTAGTGAGATTAGTTTATATAGGAATGAGACGTTGTGTGACATTTATTGAGAATGTATATGAGTCATTTTAACACTCATTTGAGTCTTAGGGTGAGCCTACAATGGTAGGACCTAAAGATCAAGTCTATAACTAGATTATTTCTAGACCTTGCCTATCCCGATGAGGCATCATGATATGTTGTCAGGACATATGAAGGATATATGGAATTGTATTAGTATGATATAGGTTATTTTATTATGTGATTGAGGTGGATTGGATATGTAAATAGGCATGAAGGTCATTTTTAAGGTCTAAAATGGTTTACAAGTCAAGGTTTAAGCAAACAAAGAGAGAGAGTATGGCCTAATGGGGTATTAGTATTAGTTTACAAGAAAAGTGTGAGTATGTGATAATGGAAAAAGGCATTATATTTTGTTTCAATAGTGTTCACAAAGTTTTAGGTCATGGTTTGTAATAAAAGCAATGAAAAGTGGTCTTGAGGTCTCTTGAGTACACAAAATGAAGGCATGCAAACTCAAGAATGACATTTAGGTGTTCATTGGAACATGTAAACTCTACATGGGAACCTAAGATATTAAGGAGATATTTGGAATGGGAATAAATAATAACTATAGTCATTGGTTTTTTATTTAAGGGGCAATCCTTTATGAATAATCCTTAACACTAAAACCTATGTTAAACCTCTTTAAAACCCTAACAAGGACTTGGTGTGAAATATATTATTAAAAATAGCCCATAATGGTATAAAATGACTATAAAATATATTTTAGGCTATATTAAACTTTCTCAGGCTTCTCTAAGTGTGATTGAGTTGTCAGGTGTGTGAGTAGACCCTATAGGAAAGTTCACATTTCTCATAAATTTGCTATAACATTCAAAGTTGACCAAGTCAAAGTATGAAAAAGATTAGAGGATGAATATTGAGACTAAATTTTCATGTCCATGAAGGTTATTGGAAACAATACATCCATAAAATGTGCTAAACTAGTCATCCAAGTCAACGAATCGCTAATAGGCCTAATGGTGCAAACAAGGAGAAACCTGGGCAAAAGTGAGAAGATGATTAGGGATGCGTTATAATGGTTTGGTGATGAAACCAAGTACATGAATTTTTTTTTTTCATAAAATTTAATACATACTAATGTTTATTATAAGTTTTGGAGGTTAGTGATTATAGTGAGAAAGTTGCTCACAAGTTGACTTGTCTGGTGCAGATGAGACAATGAGATATAAGGTCATGAGATTAGTCTACAAGACCAATATTTTCCATTTAAAATTGTTATATTTTTATCTAATAATTTTATAATGATATCATAATATAATATTCATACATTGGAATTCTTTGAAAGTGTCCATATAGGTGTTAAATTTCAATGTCACCATGATTGTGCTTTAAGGTAAATTGGCAGTTCTGGGTAAGCATGTTGGAGTGATGATTTTGAGGCTCTATGCCATGAGTTGAAGTATATAATGAACATGGTGTCATTTTTTCACAATTTTATGTCCTATCCATGATTTTTATAAGGTTTTATAGCTAGTGAAATTGATTGAAATGTTGAATCCAAAATGGCTTATCAGGGTCTGGATTGAGTGTGTGTACTGAGATCAAAAGATTGGTCTACAAGACCAGTATTTGACATTAAAACTTGTGATATTTTTACTTTATAATGGTATATATATTTAAAAGTATATTTTTATTTTGTCATTTTCCATGGTAATTATTATTTTAATTTTTTTAGATCAAGTTGTTCATGACTGGGTTTTGGAGTGTTCTAGTAGTTCTAAGTGGTCTTTTTGTAGATAAGTGTTTGAGTCCTTTTTACCATGATTTTTGAAGTATAAATCATATGGTGATGATCCTGATTTCATGTAAGTTATATATATGTAATTTATCTCCATGATTTTTTATATAATTTTTGTTTAAACTCTATTAGTTTAAGACAGTCTTTTTATGTATGAGAATGCCTAGTTATGAACAATACAAATTATGTTCTTCAAGTGATGGATGGATCTAAAAAGTGTTATGGATATTAGATGATATAAAGGGTATATTTGAGTGGAATATTATATTTTAATACCATGTGATGATTTTTAATGTGTTCCAAATAAATCATAGGGTAACATGTGCTAATGAAGGCCTAATTGAATTAGGTCTCCTTAAGGCCTAAAAGAGGTTTTGGTCTTATATGATGTGAATGACCTATTTAAATGATTCATTCATGTATTAAATGTGTTATAAGACATATTTAAAGTCTAATTTAATTATTCAAGTGTGTATGTCTGAACAAGAGGGATATGATCAAGAGACTTATATAAATACAAAGGTAGTTTTAGGCCTATTGGGGAATGAATGAGAGGATGTGAATGACATAAAAAATTGATGAGTAGAAGAATCTATTATAAAAAATTATATGAGTTTAAATTAATTTTCATAAATATATGATAGTGTTTTTGAATATGAATATCAAGGTCGTATGACCTAATTTGTCTTGAAGAGACCTAGTTAAGCGAAAGAACCTAGAAGGTAGTTTGAGAGGGATAAAATAGTAAGAAAAGATATAGAAGGTGATCATCATCTATTTTATGAGAAAAAAAGAATTTTTAAGGTGATGAAAAGGTACAAGTGGTTGAGTTGGTGTTGATTCATCTAGGGTTTTGGTACTTCCTTGTAAGTTGGTGCTTGTTAGAGACTAGCTAGGTTGGTGCTTAGCTAGTTGGGGTTGGTGCTCCATGTGAAGTTAGTGATTCACTAAATTTAGTGTTTATCTTATATAAATTTAGTCCATTTTTAGATATTAGTGGGTTTTATTCTACTTCAAATTTTCTCACATATGTGATGTGTTCTTGTGTTTCATGCTTATGTGGATAAGTACTTATGCTTGCTATATATATGTGCCTGTTTAAGTGGTTCATCATTATTTAAGTGAAATTGATAATAATAGTTTTCATGAAACCCCCCCTCATTAATTTTATTTCCAATATTTTGTATTAGATTAGGTCCTTGGAATTAGGCCTAATATCCTCAAAGGAGATCCTACAAACAAGGATGGATAGTAAACAAGCACAAGGTGGTTTATCTACAAGTAAGGATCCATTATTCAATAAGACTACTTATGATTTTTGAAGAATAAAAATGAGGACATATATAATTTCAATGGGACATGACATATGGAAATTAGTTGTGGATGGATACACTCCACATGTTACACCACCAACTAATGAAACATATAAGAAGGAAAGTGAGAGCAATTCTAAGGCAATGAATTCCATTTTATATGGCCTATCATAGGTATAGTTTGTTAAGGTGATGAATTGTGAGTAAGAAAAGGTGATATGTGAAAAATCGAAGACTATTTATGAAGGAGACACCAAGGTGAAGATGGCTAAATTGAGGACCCATAGGAGACAATTTGAAAGTCTGAAGATGAAACTAGTGCATCCTACTTGTTGAAGGTTGATGAAGTTATCAATATTATTAGAGGATTGGGAGAAGTAAAAGAGTCTACAGCTATTCAAAAGGTATTGAGAACACTAACTCCTAAGTTTCATTCTAAGGTGTCCATAGTAGAAGAGATGCAATATTTGGACAAGATGTAAATGGATGGGCTTCATGGCATATTAACTCCATATGATATGAAAACAAATGAAGGAATACCTCCCAAGAAGGAAATAGAATTCAAATCCAAGAATAAGTCAAAAACTAAAAAGGTCAAGGATGAGCTATGTTCAGATGTTGATGATGATGAATTGATATCTATGTTTGCTAGGAAACTAAGGTTTGGATCTGTTAAGTACAAGGGTAAGTTGCATTTCAAATGTTTCAACTATGGTAAGATTGGTCATTTTGAAATTAAGTATCCTAACAAGGATAAGATTGAGCATGATGAATAACATGATGAACATCATGGAGATGCTAAGAAGGTATATAAGCTTGATAAAAACAATAATGAGTTTAGGAAGTATGACATTAGGAAAGGGTCATTCAATAATAAGAGAAGTTTCTATACCAAAGAAGATAAATCATCTAATGTAAGTGACACAAGCACATATGATAGTGATGACAAAAGTAATGAACATGAACATGATAATAATGAAACCTTATTCATGTATATATAAAAATACAATGAGGGTTGATCAAATGGGAAAGGACTTATGAATTATGAAGAATTGAATAAAGAAGAAGCTGAAGTGAATTTTGAGGTAGAATTGGTGAGTGATCTAGAGGAGTTGAAGTTCCAAAGAAGGAATAATCACAAACTAAGATCATTAGTTAAGGGTTATGAAGATTAGATTGGTTTGTTTGAATAAATATTGAGTAACACATCCAAGAAGTATGATGAGATCATTAATTAGATTAAAGGATAGATGGAGATTGTCATTACAATCCTAAAGGCTAAAGAAGAAGAATACACTAGGTATAGAATTGAAATGGAATCCTCAAAATTTGAGTTGGATCAAATATATAGCAAGCTGAATACTTTGTGTAGTTTAAAAATATTATTGATGATATAGATAACATATTGAGTATTTAGAAGTCTACAAGTGATAAAACAGGTCCTGGTTTCAAATAAGACCAAAAGGAGGCAACTCAAGTCAAGGAGAAAGATAATGAAGACAAGAAGATCAACATGAAGAGACAAATCAAATAGCCTAATTCTATGAGGTATGATAATTCATTTAATGATTACTATTCTACATGTAACTAGTTTGGTCATGGAGGAAGAGAGTGTAGAGACCTTCTAAAATTGAATATGAATGGGATTATGATAGGTATCATCAATCAAGAGGTATAAATGAGGTGGTTTGTTACAGTTGTCATAATGTAGGACACATTCCAAGATTATGTCCTAATATAGTTATAAGGGCATTAAGTCATAAAAAGAGGTTTGAGGCCCCTAGATTGTAAAAGAGAAGGAAAATGAATGTGTGAAGACAAAAGACAAGAAATGTGAGTCATGATCAATGTCCAAGCCCAAGTGGACTATTTTATATGATAGAACATACATCAGATGTGAAATCAAGTCAGGAATGTTCATTATCAGCTCAGATTGTTGACCACATGGACGATGAATATTTTAAGCCAAATAGAATATTCAAGCCTAAAGAAATCCTAAAGGATATTTAGTCTTATGAGAGCATGGAGATATAGGAATCTCCTAAGTTTGTGTTATTATAGTGACCTATGGAAAGAGGTGACTCCATTAGCCTTCATGGAGACACTATTTAGTTGATAGAAGCATGAGGGATGCTTGGATAGAAGGGGAGTTATTTAGGCTATTCATAAGCTTACAATTTAGTTTGTAATAAACATAAAAGAGGTAAGCAGTTTTATGTTTATAAAAGTTGGTAGTTGAGCATTAATTTTGTTGTAGATATTTTGAGAGTTCTATTGATTTATTTTATGAGCCCAAGTTATGAAGATAAAGGGGGATCTTGGTATCTCTATGTTATTTTGAAAATTTATGAGAA
>JARHVA010011449.1:40000-55976 GCA_037957365.1 Torreya grandis | reverse complement strand
GAACTGCAGGGTGACTGATAGTTGTTCCATCATGTGAAGTATTGATAATATGAGGGACATTAATATATGTACCACCACCTATAACACTTGAAGTAATCATGTATGAATTTGATTTTTAATCATTTCCTATGTGAGGCTAATAACCACCTCAATAGTGTCCATATTTTTATTATGATGAAGTATTATAGGGATGGTGGAATGTGTTACTAATTTTTTTAACTTATCTCGGTGTCATTTTAGTCTTTCTTCATATAAATTATATCAAATGAGGACTTTCCTCCCCTACTTTGAGATGGCCTCATGTAAAAATATTTTTGGATTCCTTAGAGAACACATTCATAAAAAAAATTCTTAAAAAATATAATGGATCCTATTTTTATTAAATGGAGGCTCATAAAACACCATCCACTATCTCTCCAAAACATTTTTCAATTTTTTCATAGATCCACAAGTTAATAATAATGCGTCTATGACTTCTTGGTGTTGGTTTGGTGATTATAAGCATGTGAAATAAAGCACATAATTATTATTTCTTAATAATTTTATTTTTAATACCCTTGTATGAAAAATTATGATAATAATAATATTTTATTACCTCCTTTTGATTTATAATTACATCATGTCAATGAGTGACATTTCCCATTTCACTATAAATGACTTCCATTATATCAAAAAGTGAGTTATGTGCACTATTTTATGGAAAGCCATAGAAACTATTAATAATAATTCTAGTTATTTTCACTTAGGATTTTTATCATTCATATATGGTTACTTATTATTATACAAATTTATATTGTTGGGAGAGGTCATCAGGGTATTGTTTGGAGTTTTCATCAAGGTTTTGCTTGGGGTTTTCTTTTAGGAAAGGGATTCATAAAATTAATAACTTGAAATTATTAAAATAAACATTTATATTAGGTAGCTAAAGGCTATTATGAGATAATAATTTATATTTTGATTTGATTTATCTTTACCTTATTATTATATAAAATACATGACCAAATAAAAATCATTACAAATAGAAAACATGCCTAAAGAAGATAATAATTTTGGGACTATGTTACAAGTGGGAATGCTTGGTGAAGATGCCTTGAGAAGAAATTGTGAGGAAAAGGATGCATGCCATTTTTGTTTCACTCCTTAATCTAATAAAATGATGAAGTAGGATTCAAAATGTAGGTATGTTGTTTTATTTATTTGTAATCCCACAAAGGGCATATCCCCTTTGTAACATAAAGGTTGCACAACTTTAAGGTTCTAGAGGGCATACACCATTTTTATGGCATATTTTTCACACTCTATTTGATTCAAAGTGTGTACATCATTTATAACTCAAAAGGGTATGAACCCATTATATTACAAAGGACATATGTTCTTTGGGCTTGGTAACCATGTTATTTAAATTTTGCTTCAGTTATGCTTTAAACATGAAGTACGACATTTTTATAAGGATGCTCACCCTTTATAAACCATCTATTTATTTTACAAAAATGACCCATTTTTTTCCACCTAACTTTGTGCATATAGCCCATGAGAGTTCCATAACCCACTTGTTTTAGGAGTATCAACTTTTTAAAATTATTTCACTTGTCTTAGAAAGCCATCTATTTTCATACCAACTTAATACAGAAAAATCAATTATATGTGTTTACAAAACTACCTTAAATTGAAATATATTCCAATTAGTTTGAATATATAGCTTAAAAACACACACAAAAAATCTAACTCTATAGTGAGTGAATCTGAAAGAGAGTTATTAGGTTATAGGTGTTTGTTTGCGTATTCTAGGAATCTGCATTTAAAATTTTCATTGATTTTTCTTCTTCTTCTATTCATACAAATAAGAATTTACTCATACAATCTCTTTTTATTTTAGTTTTGATAGATAATTGATTGATAAATTTATTTACACAATTAAAATAAATTATAAATATTTGGCACTACTCCATTATTTTAAATTCTTGATGTGATGCTAACCCTAATCACAACATGTCTAGGTATTTTCCCATGATATCATAAAAAAGGGTATTTCATAATAATGAAATAATGATTAACCTTAAAATGATAGACATAAACCAAAACATTCAAAAAATGACCAATATGTATGACATAATGAATCATATATAACTTCGTGCATTATATATAATCAAACTATTACACATTATATTACACCTCAAAATAAATACATCACTATCTATCAATTTAGCCATCAATGAGTTAATTACAATTTGAAAAATATAATTTCATATTATCATTTAAAAAAATATTTGTTATTAAAAAAATGTAAAAAATTAATATATTTAAAATTAAATATAAAAATATAAGTGCATTCAAATATTCAATATAATTTATAACAGATATATCACTCTGTATATAAACCAATAAATCTTTCTCCACCAACAATTATTTTTCGAGAGTCTAAGAAATAAAAGAACATTTAAATAATTATGATAATTAGTATTCATATTTTCCAAGTAAGGGATAAATCCATAAATTATTATTAAGAGATAAAAAATTTAAATTAAATGATTTATTTAATTTTAAATTATTAACTATTACTTCACTACATTAAAACGGTTTTGAATATACATATTATAATTTATATAAACTATCCAATTTAATTGATGGAAAAAAATACCTAATATAATATTAGATTCAATTTTTAAATTTTATTTTAGCTGTTAAAAATAATTATTCGATAAAATGAATAAAATATGTTATAAAATATTCCTTTGAAATCAAATCATGTTCTTGTATTCAAAAAGTTAAATCAAATGTTTTTGTCCTCAATACATTTAAAATTTTGATTTTATAGGCATGATTTTCTCAGTAGGCAAATTATTTTTTATTTTATTTTAATATATCCTACCATACAACTTAGGATGTATAAGAGAGGTTCCATCTTAGAGATAATTCTATCAACACACATCAGTTATTAGCTTTAATAAAGACATGTGTCTAGATTTTGATATATAGAGAAATGATGACATACATACCCAAAAATTGATCATACTTGAGTTTTTTGAAACTATAAAAACAACATCCTCACTTTGGTCATAAAAAAAAATCAAAAGAAAAACAAAATACTTACTTTTAACTTTTAAAAATAGATATTTGAAGTGAGAATTGTTTCAATTAAATATATGCTTAATTTTTCCCAAAATATAAAATAAGAACCCTAGAAAATACTTTTGTAAAACCAAATCATTTTATGAAGATGTTTTTTCTGGACAAAGAAAAATCCACTATCTTGCTCTAGGCATAAATACTTTCTCGCCAAATCTAACTTTCCTCCTACAACATTCATCACTCGGAGTGTTCAAACCAAATTTAAATATCTTATTAGAATTCAAAAGAACAAAATAAGCAATATAAATGTTTTTCATGTGTGCAAATAAAACTCTAAATAACTACATAAATTTTCTGCAATTACATTTTTTGGCACATTTTTGTATGACACTTATAGAAATGATTTTTATGGATTAAAAATAAATTAAAATGAGTATTTATTAATTGGTGTGCACTTAAAACTCAAAATATTTATCTATGAAACCAATAAGGATTGTATTTATATTCTAATTATTAATATACAACTATATAAATTATAATATTATATAATATTATACTATATACTAATATAATAAACATTATTACTATGTGAATAATATTAAAATTATTAAATATTAATAAACTAATATATTTATACTTATATTAATATAGCATTTATCTATTTGTATGTAATATTATATAATATAATAATAGTATATTATTTTATAAAATAATCAACCGATCATTTTTGAATCAAGTGTCAACTAAAATCTGAGGTGTTGGTAGACGACCAAATCATTATTGATGTAAATAAACTAGTAAAAAATAAGCATTATAAGGGGCCTTTACCTACATGCCTAACATTAGATCAAGAACCCTTCTCTACTTGAGATGAACCTGATGATAATTAAAAACATTCTAAACTTTACCTAGGCATGAAAGGATAAGTCAAGGATTTGGTAGAAATGGAGATGTGCCCCTATGAGATTTATTTTCCTCAAGAAGAAGAAGTGACTTTCATAGGATAGACTTGCATTGGATAGACATAAACAGTGTAAATAATTCATGTACCATGCATCAAAATTAGGGAAATAAGATTTTACTCATTCTTCAAATTCTAATGTCAATTGTATATTAGGTACAAATCAGAGGGCTCAATCCAATGGTAACTTCTATCAATGTAAAAAATTATGATGTCACTTCTAATACTTAGTACTTATAATGAAAATATATATTGTATTAGTTTACTATGTTAATATACCTCATCCCTATCATATTTGGGGTGTTTTACATCATGTATCTATATTATTATCTTCCAAACATATTATATCTATCATGATCAAGGATACAGTTTTAGTGGCAAAACACTCTACAAAATAATTGTTTAGATATCATCTTCCAAAGGAAAATTATTCTTGATTTTTAAAAATTAATAAAGATAGAATAATTAGTTCAAATCAAGAAACACAAAAGAATAAACTTGTGACATTATTTACTATTAATTTATTAAACTTCCATGATGGGTAATTGTAAAGAACATGATCGTAATGTGCCCTATCTTGAATGCATTCAGTTTAAGCGAACATAAAGATAGTTTTAAAAATGTCTATTTAAAAGAAGCAATAATTCCACACCATCAAACAACATACTACTATTAAAAATAATTGAAATACATAAAATTATTTGTGTTATTATTAGGACAGATCTTACATGATACAATGTTAATTTTTACTATGACTCGTCCATGTATTTTACCATAAAAACCTTTATAATTATTGTTTTGATGACTAGGTCAAACAATAAAAGATAGATTCCAAGGTGGATGACACTCTCTTGTAGCTAAGTTGAGGCTTGAATATTTCATTTTTTTTGTTTATTTATATATGTTAATTTTTTAAAAGCCAATAATAATATGTAGTTTTGTTCATTCCATTCATTAAAAACATAGTCTCAACTTTGTAAAGTAGTTATGATATATAATCTAAAATAAATACTAAGCACTCAAGATTCCTCAATCCATATTGTTAAAAAGAGAAGTTTTTAGAAATTTGATTTAAACTTATTGTGTATAATGTATTCTTCATACTTTGCCTCTTTAAATTAAGATAATGAAATAGAAGATAAATATTTATTACAAAATAAAATAATTATAAAAATTATTCACTAAAACTAAATAAATATAAAATAGTTATGTGTGTGTGTGTGCACATGCATGCGTGTGGGTGTGCTTGTGTGCGTTCATGTATGTGCACACACACACATAGACGTGTGTGTGTGTGTGTGTGTGTGTGTGTGTGTGTGTGTGTGTGTGTGTGTGTGTGTGTGTGTGTGTGTGTGTGTGTGTGTGTGTGTGTGTGTGTGTGTGTGTGTGTGTGTGTGTGTGTGTGTGTGTGATTTTAATCAAAAATTAATTTAGGTTGTAGAAATAAAAAATAGAGTCATTTAGTTGATTCAAATAACACAATCCAGGCATTCTTATAAAATTAATAAATAGAAATGAAAAAATTTGTCCTTAATAATTGGTGTATGATATATCATAATGGATGTTATTATTTGATTAATAGCATAGACATATGACCATAGAATCTTGTAAATCAGTTATTCATTGAAAATATTAAATGAAGAAATAAATGTATTAAATCAAGATAAGTTGTGGTTATGGAATATTGAGAACCCTTGTTTTCTCATATCTAAACTCAATAAATGTCTACAAGACCTAGGAGAAAAGAGGGTGATTTTTAACTTTGGATTCAATCATAAATCTAAATAAACCATCCTTCCCCACATACACAATGTCAATTATTTAATAGTTACTAATAAGAATAAGAATAAGAAATAAAAAAATAACGAATCAATCCAATCATTTTGCAAAGGGAACCTTCTCTAAATTTAGAAATTAGACTATATCATTGACCCTCACAAAGTTAAGGGGAAAGAAGAGTGGTAATGATTTCTGAGAAAAAATGTATCATGTTTTAAAAAAAATGATATCAAAATCAACAATAAATCCAAGACCAATAAAATATTTTTCTTGCATTCATGCAAAGACATTGATTTGAACCATACTCACCTAAAAATCAATGACTACAACTTGTCCATATATTTAACCTATGAAACCCATTGTAATGATTTCAAAAATTCTTTAGAAAGATTGAAATGATGACTCTAGATAATTGAAAAAATGTTTATGATAAGATAATTTATGAATTAGAAAATGATATCAATGTCATAAATAAAACTAAGACAAACAAATTATTCTTAACACATTCACTTAGATATAATAATTGAGGATTAAATTACTTGGTAATATTTGCATGCCCAATCTCTAGCCTATGTTTGTCAAGTTATAAAAATTACACAATTTTTTAAACCCATAACCTATTTTAATATACAACCTAAGAAGAGGTGTAAACCCTTCACAAACCACTATTTATGATAAGCCAATGATTATATTTCATCAAACAACATAGCCTTATCAAAAAAGTCACAACAAATTCATATGTATTTTAGAGGATAGATATTAATTTATAATGGAAACACACGGCTCTGGTAAGAATGAAATTATGACCAAAAACTAGTTTATGCATGTTATGATATCAAAAATACATTTTGTTTAAAACCAATTATCAAAAAACACTTTTAAAACTCTAGTTTCACCTTAGAGAATAAAAATTATTACATTAACATTGGGAAACAAACCAAATCATAACCAAAAATTGTTTCATGGTTTATGGATATCATATTTGTAAACTAATGGTTTCAACCATGAGGATAGAAACAATAATTCAGAAGCATTTTCTAGTGTAAACCATTTTTCAAAAAAGGGTATCAATGTTAGTAGTAAAACTTACACACATAAATATTCTCATTGCATTCATGTATAAAAAGTGAGTTTAGCTTAACCCACCTCAAAATGGTTGCATGCCAAATATCTATTCCTTACACACACATATATAAAAAACATCCATTCAACATCAAACTAAACTAAAAAAAGTTGGTTTTACTATACAAACCTCCCCAGAAAAATATATTTCATTTTTTACCAAAATGACAAAGACAAATATACAATTATATTTTTTCCAAAAAAACAAACTTTCGTACTAGTTGAGCAATAAAACTAAGATAAAAATTATTATCTATATATCCATGTAATTTGATTACATGCCTATTAAATCTCTAGTTTGTGCACACCGAGCTAGCAAAATAACACATTGTTTCAAACCCATACTCTAGTATTACATAAGTTGTAAGAATATCCATAAAAAATTCACGCAACTCTATTTACAAGCCAATGATTCCATTACATTAAACAACATAACACTATATAAAAAAAGATAGAGTTGATTAATTATTTTATTTAGAGGATAGATCTTACTTTCTAATCAAAACATAGAACTCTAACAAGAAAAAAATCTTGATCTTGCAAACCTAAACATAATTTTATGACAAGAAAAAACACGTTAATTATAAATCCAAATTAGTGTTAGTAAAAAATTGATACAAATAAATTATTCTCAATACATTCAAGCAAAGACACTGATTCAAACATAACTTACCTGACAATGACTACATGCTAAATCTCTAGTCTGTGCATGTCAAGCTATAAAAACAACACAATGTCTCAAACCCAAAAACTATTTTCACATAAATATTAATAATAACCATCAACCATTCATATATCTCTATGTATAGTAATCTAATGGTTTTATTCCATTAAAAAACATAGGATCACCTTCTCATTAAAGGAAAAGCATGTAGCCTTGTGTAGAAGCTTATGACATGAAAAAAAAATGTTAAAAAAATATAACATCAATGTCATCAATACAATTGAGACAAACAAAATATTCTCTTAGCATGCATGCAGAGATAGTAAAAGTCACCTCACAATGATTATATGCCAAATATATAGCATATGTTCATCGAGATATCAAAATGAGATGTCAAACATGCTCTCACAGATATGACGTCAAACTCGTGTGTGTGTGTGTGTGTGTGTGTGTGTGTGTGTGTGTGTGTGTGTGTGTGTGTGTGTGTGTGTGTGTGTGTGTGTGTGTGTGTGTGTGTGTGTGTGTGTGTGTGTGTGTGTGTGTGTGTGTGTGTGTGTGTTGTAATGTTTAAATACAGCATTAATGGAGGCATTGGATTTACATAATAACATATAAAATGAACCAAGGCATCCTTACATACACATGAAAATTCAATACAAAATAATTAATGGCATTAAATGTACTAGATAAATATCTACAAAAAGGAATTTGTAGGGTAAAAAACATACACATACCATTTATTATATTTATTAATTGCTCGTTATTCTATCATTTCACTAGTCACCGATGGGCCAATGTATTATTTTTGGTAGTTATATGGCCATATGATGTACGTAGACTACCTTATGGCACATGTCAATAGCAGGTGGATGTGATTGTAATCATCCTACAATTTTAAATGTGAATTATCATAGAATGGATGGTTCATTCTGATAATAAAAAACCTATTGATGTAATTAAAATAAATAAATAAATAAATAAATATATATATATATATATATATATATATATATATTGAGGCTTTAAACCCATGGATAAGTATAGATGAATAAAAATACTTCACTATTGGAAATTGAAAACAAAAAAGCTTATAAATTTTAAACCTAAATAAAATTTTCTGAATTTCTATTGTGAAAACATAAAGGAAGAATTTAACTTGGAAAGGATGTTAGTATCAATATAATTTTACATGACATAGTTAATTTTTGATATATATTATTTTTAATTTTTTTAATTTAATAATTTGAGAGAGGGACTTCCACTTATGGGTTTTTTCATTTATGGCTGATTGAGATTTTTTCCATGGAGAGCTCAAATTAACAAATGTGATACCTATAAAATCACAACCGTAGTCTTTTTAAAGTGCATAAATTAGATCAAATTCAAATTAGTGAGGAGGGTGTGTGGGAATGAGAATTTGGAATGGCTAAGATATCCTAAGAAAACCCTTTATTTACTGATTTCTCCTTACATAGCCTAAAAGGACTAATGCTAATGTATTTCTCCCTTTATGAAGGACTATATGAATACAAATAGAAATATTTAATATAATTCTTGATAAAGTGATCCCTATTACCTATAATAAAAAAAATTATATTTGGTCAAAGAAGATAAAATTATAGCAAAATTTGCAATAAAAGTATTTAATAATAAAAGATTTACTTTTAAAATCATAAAATAGATGCTCTAGCACAAAGAGTTAGATCCATTTAATTTTTACCCTTTATTTTATTTTATAGGAATGTATTTCTAATATTTCTGATAAAAAAACTATTGACATGGGAGATAAATCCATTAGGAAGCTTGTCATTTCAAAAATATATCTATTTGAGCATAGGAGACAACTTTCACTATTGGATAGGTTTGCATAGTATGCAATTGCTTACCTAATCCACACTTGTCCAAAAGGAATAGATTCTCCATAAGGTAAATTAACACTAAAGTACATGCTAAATAGGGAAGTAGGGAATATTTTTTAGTAATTACGATACTTTGAAGTCCTTTTTATAGATTATAGATTATCAAAATTATAATTTTGTTAAGGTAAAGTTGTAAAGTGAAATAATTTTAAAGGAATTATTTGTTAATTCATTTTTACTACACTAACACATGATTAACTAGTATTTATCTTTATTTAAAAGGATTTTATCCTTCATTTAATTGAATGTTATGTTTAATAAATCTAGGATAAAATTTATTTAAATAAACATAAGATCACATAATTACATATTATTTAAGGAAATATCTCAATTATTATCTCTCTATAATTTATAAACTCAAGCCAAAGTTAACTTCTTGGAGTTGTTCGGTCAATCCTAAGTTTGTAAGAGTTGACTCTTCCTTGTTGGATTCTGATCCTATAGTATTTTCAACATTAATTTCTATGTAAAACATTAACTCTAATGAAAACACTTTGGGAATATTATTAATCTTTAATTTCATAATTCCATTTCATTTTCATTTTCAACAAAACATTTTTCTCTATTTCATCAATTATCTATGTTTTAAAAACTCATGAATTATAAATGAATTGAATAGTTTGTTTGTCAAATTAAAATACATATAAATTATCAACATTTTAAATATTATAAGGAAAAATAACTAATTTTATATTAAAAATTAGTAATTTAGAATCATTAAGAGGATTTAAATTTACAATTGAGGCTTACATATAATCTTCAACTTGTTTTTATTCTCTAGAAACATACACAATATTGAAGACTTCAAATCATTTTATCATATCTAAACCTCTGTGTCTGTATTTATTAAAATAGAATAAATTACATTCAAAACTAATACTTATCTTTTTATCCAATAATTCACAATCTCTACAAGTGTATAATTTATTCACGCCATGGTTTCAAACAAATAACAATATAAGGATTAACGTTTGATAAGTTTATAAACATTTTTAATAAAATAAAGTTAAAATGATATGTGTAGACATTTCGAATTGGACACTTCATGTTAATTTTAACTATCAGATAATTCCACACTAACATTATCCTTTAATCATCTAATTCAATATTCTATCCACACTAACACTATTCATCCCCCATTGATCAATTAATTATTTATTCCTCAAATATCTGCAATCCGATAAAAAATCCTATTTAATTATATAATTAATCAAAATTAATTATCTAATCCTTCCCTAAAGATAAGTTCAATAAATTTTGTCAATTCATAGTTATATAATTTCATAAAACTAATAAATTTTTACATCATCACATAAAATTAAATGCAAATAGAGACATGTGAAATAAATAACTATGGCATGATCTTAGACACTCCAAGTCTTCATCATTTTACCCTGTTTCAAACTCCAACTTTCTTCTTACCCATTCAATACTCCTCGTCTATGATAATGACAAGTAATCCTCCATTATTGATCCCTAACCAATATAGATGTACCTAATCAATCATCCAAATCAATAAATAAATGGATTCTCTTCCATTATTATAAATTTTTGATAAAATGACAAATTTATATTATTTTTTATAGTCAATATAACATCAAAAAAAGAACTATCAATCCAAAGCATCCACTTGTACGGGGTTTATGTTGTTCATTTTATAATGTGCATAAAACAAGAATTGAAAATATAAACATCACTTCTAAGTGCATAAAATATTTAAGAAGAATAATTTTTTAAAATTTTGTAAGTGATGTTAATCATGTGTTTTTTCATCCTTGTATTGATCAATATGATGACACTTCTTTAATTGTGTAGAGTCTAATTTGTTTTAATTTTCTAACAAACTTATCTGGATTTTTCATGATGTTACGATATGCAAATAAATATTTTTCCCTATGGGTATACTAATGAAATATCTATATATCATACTTGTTTGGACCTACCTTCATGAAAGTAAAGGGCCAGTAACCCAGATGAACCCATGATTTTACTCTTGTTGACAATAGACTTAGTATAAAGAATATAAATTTAATTGTTAGGGGAAATTTACCTTTTCATTATGATCATGATATTCAATAATCATGTCATTCATTTTAAAAACCTTTTATACCTTGAATGGATTGGTTACACCTTTTCAAGGTGATCATGTGTGATAAATTAGTTTTAATTTACCCATTGAGTGTTTTGGACCAGTCCATACTCAACAAAATTATTTAATATTCGAGATATCTACCATATGTCAATGATTTTCCATATCTTAGGTTCATATGCTAATTGCGTGTATATATTTATAAATTAACCAAACACTTTAACTTAATATTTTTCCAATTGAACCACAATCCTTGTCATATTTTTTTAGGATGAAATGAAAATTTCTACAAATTATAACTAGCATGACATTAGTGGAATCCTCTAAAGAAACAAAAAAAAATGTAAGTTCCATAAAAAAATCATAATGGTAATAATAGTTTGGACTGAATTTAGTCTTGATATTATGGATTACTAATTTTACATTTGAAGTCTTTTGTTTTTTTTGACATAGGTTCTTCATTTAAGGATTTTCACACTAAATCATGTTGTTTTATAATGTAAGTTAGTTTTAAAAGTGTGATATTTTACTTAATTTTATTAATGTATTAAATTATTTTGTATCCTTTATTATTAAAGGTATTATTCATGTCGGTATCAGGTCTCTAATAATTTCCTCTCAAAGGTTGGGAATCATTTTTAGCTTTTAGGTTTAGAGAAAGAATAATTTTATTTATTCATGTTGAATTAGTGTTGGGTTTTTGTGTGTTAATCTACAATACATAATTTTTTACATTCGAAGCACTAAATATCATGTATTTATTCATTATTTTCCTCTATATGATTATCATCTTTGTTTAGGAATATAAATCTTTCCAACATCATTATTTTGATGTGTGTATATTTTATGAAGTAGAAGTATTAGTTATATTGTAACTTTAAGGGACAACTTTAGAAACTTCCATTTATTTTTCTAAAATTCCAAAATTAATCAAAAAACATGCACATTCAAGTTCCTTGGATGCAGAGTAATGTTATACTCTCGACACCAATTCAGCAACACTACTTCGCAAAGATTAATCTTTAGAAAACTATTTAAAGATAGATCAATATTATTTGAGTAATTAAATATTTTTTAAAACCATTTACATGTGTTATTATATTTAACTATGCCACCTACTTTCTTTGAGATACTCAAGAAATAACTTTTGAGATTTTGAACTACTCATTGAATCATGTGTAGCTCTCGATTTATTGAGTAATGAATTTAGGTTTGTGTAGTAATAATTACAAGGATAAAATCTTGGTTTTTATATTTAGTTAAGTTTTGATCATTCAAGAAATTGAGAATTTTTTTGGTGTAAATTATCTCAAAGGCAACACATTAGTAATTGGTAGAGGACCTATCAAGTGTGTGACTTAATTTACATGTGGAATTACATTTAACATTGGAATATTAGAGTTGATGTTAGGAATAATAAATATCTATTCATTGGATTGACTCTTAATGTTAATGGCCTTAGAATATTCGTGTGATGAGCCATATATCTATGTAGCTAACCTAACGAATACAAAATTCATGGTGTTTAGTACATATTTATACATTGACAAATTATGCAAGTATAAAATGTAATGGATGTAGATAGGAAATTAATTATCAAATACACTAATCAATTTTGAAATGAAAATTTAATGTGGAAAATTTTAAAGAGGTGAAAAACCACAAATTGATATATTCATATATTTAAGAAACTCCTAGTGTACCAAATACAATATTCTTCAACCACTTACTTCTTCTTAGACAATTATTCACATAACCTTCTTTAAAATGATATTTTCAAAATGAAAATGTATTACAATGTCATAATATTGTATGTGTGTAAATTAACAAAGAGGTAGGCAGACTGTTGTAACCAACAGGTTCAATCTCTCCCCAATGAACATTTCAAAAATATTAATAATTAATATGTTTATTTATTATATTTACATGATTATTTAACCCATATTATTATTATTATTATTATTATTATTATTATTATTATTATTATTATTATTATTATTATTATTATTATTATTATTATTATTTCCCTATGTAAATGTGGTGAGGGTAAAATAAAGGCACCACTTAATAATTATATTTTCCAACATTACCCCTTAATGTTAAGTGGGGATACATGCCATAGTCACCTTAATAAAGAAATTATATTATGTAAAAATTTGAAGGATTTAAAAACCTTCATCATGCTAAAGTCATCTTTTGAAACAAAAAGAATTATAATCCATAAACTACTCAAGGTATGTTCTAGGCTAGCATGATCATGAGACTACATCTCATAATTTTTCATGAATAATAAACCAAACATATTTAGAGACTTTTATAACATAAGTAACTCCATTATAAAGTATTATTTATGTATTAGGTATAAATGTAAATTTTTTAAACAAATATTACTTAATTCACATAACTTTCACATGAAGTTTATACAACTTTAGAATGAGAAGTATAAATAAGAAGAAGGAACATATGGCCATTATAAAGTGACATTGTCATGCACACTTCCCCTAAATTTTAAATACAAGAGGCCAAACATTGCATGAACATAATATAACATGTAGCACCAAGTGGTTTTTTGAAGATATCTACCATTTGTTCATCTATAGGATAAAACTACATATCAATATCACCTTTTAAGACTTTCTATTGGATAAAATACACATGAAAATTAATATGTTTAGTTCATTTATGGTGTACTATATTTTTATACAAATCTATATAAATTTAGTTATCACAATGATGGATGGTATTGTGAAAGACATCCAAATGAAGTTATCCCAATAACTGTCATAGTCACACATATTCTTTATCATCTTCTTTAGCTCTTCTATACTCTACTTCAATAGAGTAAATAAATACTATAGGTTAATTTTTACTATTATATTTCATAACACCTACACTAAACATACACACATATCTATAAGTACATTTATGATTTATAGTATCTCCAACATGGTAAAAATCACAATAACCACATAAATTACAATTATCAATAAAAAATAAAATAAACCAAAATTAATTATTCCTCACATATAATGAATAATAAATTTATCTAAAATCAAATGATCCAAATATGGATCATAATAAATATATATGCAAAACCAACAACATATGAGATATTTGGCCTAGGAATTGTTATATAAATAAAGCTACGAATAAGTTGTCTATATAAAGTAGGGTTAGATTTTTCACATGCATGTTTTGGACCAATTATTACACCAAATTAAATAGGAGCATATTTATATATACAATCAAGAATATTAAATTTAATAGGAAGATTATGTGCATAGTGATATTATTTTACAACATTAGAAATTTTTACTTGAAATATATCCATTATTAAATAATGATATAGAATTCCTGTATCAAAAATTTAAAATATTTTACTTAGTTTATCCTTATATTTATGAATTATAATATTTAAATACCCATTATTTAAAATATCAACAACATATAAAATAATTAAGATAACAGGACAATTTTCAACATTAGGAAAAAGACCATTATTTAAATAGTTGCTAGAGAAACCAAGTTATTTGAAAAAAGAAGCAAGTTTAGAGTACCAAGCTCAACGAAATTATTGTAAATAATAAAATGTTTTATTTAACTTACACACAATGTTATTTGTTAGTGTTAGTGAAACATTTTGGTTAAGTAATATAGATTTTATCTTATAAATCACCATTTAAGAAAGCACTCTTGACATTTATTTGATGGTTAACCCAACCATTTTGGGTTACAAGCCTAATAAGTAATATAAAAATACTCATTTTTGATAGAGGATCAAATATTTGAACATACTCAATATCATGTTTTTGAGCAAACCCAAGAGAAACTAATCCTGATTTAAACATTTCAATGTTAGCAATTAAATTATACCTGAATTTATAAATCCATATACAACTAACAATATGTCTTCTAGGTATAGCTATGAAAAGATACCAAAGTTTTATTTCTAATCAAGGCATTGTAGTTTGAATATAAAAAACTTTTAATCTATCATCTTAAATCGATTCTTCCAAATATTGAGGCTTGAAATCATACATATTCATTAAGGCATGATACAAATGTTGACTCTTAGTTAATATTATAAGATTTAAAAATTAGAAGATTGGATTAGGGATTCTTCCCATTTAGGTTGTTTATATTTAACATGAAATTTATGGGTTTCCTCATACTCTAAGTTATATAAATATGGATGAAATTCATCTAGGTCATCTATTTATTTATTATGGGAAACATGAGATCCAATTTTCATAAAAGAAGAACATCGAGTAGGTTCCAAAGATGACTCACAAATATATTTTTAGAGATTAAGGACATTCATATTCTTAATGATATATATTTTAGACATATCATATAGACTTATACCTTTAGTC
>JARHVA010011449.1:17500-35000 GCA_037957365.1 Torreya grandis | reverse complement strand
AAATTATGATGGACTCGTGAGGATATATTTTCATGCAATCAATTTTTTATTAAAATTTTTTAGGATTAGTTACAATTTCATATTGGTCTAAGACATTTATATCAATATTCTAATAATTATGAAAAGAATATTCTACTACATTAACGAACCATTCATATATGACACCTTTTAAATATAATGGTAAGAGTTAACCTACAATGGATTCATGTTATAGTTAAAGAGTTCAAAATATCTTTTAAATGATGTAATGTATTCTTATATATTTTTTTCCTGATTGGGAGTGATCAAATATTATATATTTTCCTCATTACTTGAGAGTTAGTGGATATCTCATGGGGAATTAATTATAGTTATACCTATCCATAGTATCATTGGTACAAATGGTATGAATTGTGAGTAACTAGACTATTTTTGGGTACATGAAAGTCTAATTTTTCCTTTTTCAGATCTAGGCTTCCTATTTATTGATAAACGTTGAAGCAATAGTAATAAATATTTATAGCTTGATGTGTTTAAACATACAAGGACATCTTGGTTTAATTTTTCCAACCCATATGAAAAGTATTATGAATGGTAAAATATTATGGGCCTTCTTTCTAGTGATATCTAAATCTCATTTATTTGACTAAAACCCAACATTTTAAAACAAAAATATCTCTCATTTTAGAATAACAAAGCATACTCTAAGGAATGATTTACAAATATTTAGTTTTATAATTAACTCCAAGGTGGAATATATTCGAGCTAATATGTTGTTACTACAAAATATCCTCTTTAGATATTCACAAAATCTACCAAAGTCAAGATAATATGGCTAAGGTTTACATTGGTAATGGTTCTATTGTACATGATTCTTACTAATAATAATAAAAATAAAGTAGGGGAAGGCAAGGCATATATTAAGTTTTTTTTTTTAAATTTAACATAAAATATTTCCTTGATTGATAATTTTTTTAAATTTTTTGTGATCTATAAAATAATTCTTGCCTATCTCTAGTTGTGACTCATATATAAAAGAAACATAATAAGGATTCTATTTGAACTATTTAAAAAATAATATCTCTTATATATTCAACTAGGAATATTATGATTTTTGAAAATTTTAATTAGCACATCCATTCATTAATCAATAATTTTAAATATGTTTTACCTATTAAAATATTTGAACTAGATAACACATAATACAAGTAATTAGAAAATTTTACACATAGAATTTTCATATATGAAAAAATTAATTTAACATATCCTGTGAATTTAGAACTGAGAAAAGACAACATAGTATAAATCATTTATAATTTACATATAATTTCAGCCTTCTATTACTAAAATATTCCTTAATTTTAGAGTTGAATATTATGATTCTCTATAATTGTATGGGAACTATGTAATCTTAATTTATATATACATGAAATTCTAAAAAATTATAACTAAATATAATTTAAAACTTGTTGTCCCCCAAAAATATCACTCATTTTTGGGACAACATTTAAACTATTTTGGTCCTCCAGGCCAAAATTGTCTCTTCCCTTTTCGAAATTTGGCCCGAGCATTCAAATTCCTCATTTTTCAAGCTTCTCAGGAATCTACGGACTCTGCAAGCTTGAATCTACGGACTTTGCAGAAAAAGAAAATTTACAGATTCTATAGGCCAAGTTCAATGGGATTTATAGGTTGATTTCTATGGATTTGGTTTCTACAGACTCTGTAGGCAGGTTCATTTCTATAGGTTCAAAGGCTTCTGCAAGCAGGTTCAATCAAAAGAATCAGTTTCCAACACATTTTTGGGATTGGTTCAGCGCCTTGGTTCAACCAAAAGAATTTAGTGGCAAGCTTCTAAGTAGGTTTGAACCATTGAATTGTTGAACCATTGAACCACTCAGGTTCAAGGTTCAACAGGTTCAACGCATTTGGTTCAATAGGTTAAAAATCTCTCAACACAACTGTGAATTTTAATCAGCAAAGTTCATTTGCTTGGTTCAATGCTTTGGTTCATCCACTTGGTTCGAAGGCTTGGTTCAATTAAAGGGTTCATTGGCTTGAACCATTTTGGTTCAAATATTGGTTCAAAGGAGTGGTTCAAATGCAAAAGTTCAAAGAAGCCTCCCAAAGGACAAGTGACCTTGCAGAAGGCACTTGGTCAACAAAAACACCCTTCGAAAGGGTCATTTTCAAAGAAGGCCACAAAGGTAAATTATTTCAGATTTTTGTTTAAGGCAATTAAAAAATTCTAAGGCATAATTCCTTTGGACTTTTTGTATGAAGGAATTCTTCAAACAAAAAGTTTGGAAGAATTTGGGAAAGAAGTTGCAGGCAGAAAGCCCCAAAAAAATTTCAAAGAGGAAAAGTGATCAAAACAATTTTGCAGACTTTTTGTCCATGGGAAAATGCCCATGAAAAAAACTTGAGAAAAATGCCCATAGAGAAAGCCCAGGGAAAAAGTCTGTGGGAATGTCTGTGAGGGACAACAAAAGATAAAAGGCCACTGAAGGACCCCGAAGGGCAAGTGCCCTTGCGGGGGACTCTCGGCTGCCAACTTAAAGGACACTCCCCCAAAGCCGAAGGATCACCTTCCCTTCGGGAGGATGCAAAATAGGAAAGTTGAAAAAGGACCAAGGGGTGACGTGCCTGAAGACATCAAATTTAAGAACATCATGTTTAACCATTGAAAACGTAGTGAGGTGCATGAACATCAATTTCAAAGCTCATAAAATAGCCATTGATCCTTGCAGATTCAAATCTATTGTCCCAAATGCATTCAAAGGCTTTAAGGCTGAGATCAGTAGGAAGCAATTAAAGAATAGAGTGTTAGATTAAATCAAGGACCTGATTCAATTAACCAAAAAAGGAGGAACAATGAAGAAGGATCAGATTACCAGGTGGACATTGAAAGATGCAAACTTTCAATAGCATGACTTGTTTCTCTGCATTGAAAAAAACAAATGGGTAGATGCCCCTAAATTCTAGCCTGTCTTCTTAATAGATTTCAATGCAACATGATGTGTTACTTTTCCCGAGTCCTTCTTGAAGAGGCTATATAAGGGACTCTCTTTTATTGTAAATGGATCTCTCTCTAACAATCAAAAACAAAACTCTACCTAAATTGAAAGGCATTACTGAGACTTTGAGCTTAGAGTGTTGATCATATTCTATTATTGGAATAAGAAAGCAAGTCACTTTTCAGACTTTGTGTTGTGATATCTTTGTTATTGAGGAAACTGTTCTTATGTCTTTTTCCTTAATATATTTTATGTTCCTTTAATTTAACATGCAGAATTAGTGAATGTAGTTAGGAAGGTGTCCTGAAGTCAATTATGGAGAGACTTTGTGGCCCCATAATTTCCTTTCAGTGTGTTTTATTTTCATTTCTATGTAAAGGACCTTGGGATGACTTTGTGCCCTCATTGTCCTTTGTATCTCACTCTTGGGAAATTTAGGTGGAGACTTTGTGCTACATCTCAATTTGCTAGTTACTATGTCCTTGGTTACTTTTTACATTTACTACTAGGAATATTCTTGTGGTTTGTTGAATAGTACTTCTGAAAGAAGAGGAGTGCTTTTTGTCATTTCCCTTGAGTTTTTCCTTTGATCTACATGCATCATCTCTGAGAAAAGAGAGATGGATGGTTTGTCCTAACCTTGAGTATTATTTTCTATATATATATATATATATATATATATAGACACACACACACACACACACATATACATATAACATACCCATAGGGAACCTCCAATTAATGAGAGGAGAGATTAGTCCCCTTTAAATGTGGTAAACCTACACATATGGATGACCAATCTTCCTACTTTGACTGATGAGACCTATTTTGTTTATCAGTACAATGATCAACAAAATATTCAACCAACAGTTTTTGGAAACTCTGCTAAGGATATAACCCATTATCAATATAACCCTTATCCATTACAAACTCTGGTGATTATGTTTCATGTCTTAAACATTATTCATTATATTCTTACCATCTTCCTCCACCTCCATTATTTTATCTGGACTGCAAACCCAGAGCTACTAGGAAAGAGTGCACCGTTTGAAGCCTCAAGCTGAAGCTGAGCCAGTCTTTTTTCATTTTTTTTTAATAATTTTGCTACTCTATCTAGATTGGTTATCTCTATTTTTCTTAATTAAATCATGGTATTTTTAGGCCCCTGGCGTAACTCTTTTGGCCCACTCAACTTGACTCCACATCTGCATGAGCTTCCATGCAGTTCAGGGAAGAATTTTCTCTAATTTTTTGGTGATGGAATAGTTCATCCTGATGAACACATTGCAGCCTTCAGCATAGCCTATGGTGTTATAGGGGTGTAATTTTTATATGTGGCAATCAGGATTTTTTTGGAGATGCTACAAGGTACTACTACAGACTGGCTCTACCATCTGTAAGTTGGATGAGTGACTGACTAGGATACACTCAAAGCCAAGTTGGAAGCAAGGTTCAAACCTATAAAAGATGCACATGCATTACTGGCCCATCTCACTTAGATGAATAAAGAGCCTCATGAGCCTATGAGGGATTTTATTGCCAAAATTGATAATCTAAGGCACAAGATTCCCATGGCTGCTCAGCTAACACTTCAAAACCTCAAATTCTTCTTTATCAATTCACAACTGCCTAAAGTGAGTTTTTGGCTGAGATGTGCTGGTTAAATAGATCTTGTTGTAGCTCAAATTTTGTCCACTAGAGTAGAAGATGACCTTTTCTTGACAAGAAAGATAGGGAGAGACCCAAACATAAGCAAACCCTCTTCATCTTTTGAATACTCACCCACAGTCACCATTGACCCAATGGTAAAAAAGTTGGCAAATGAATTGCTAGCCTTGAAAAGGAAAATGGCACAAAGTATGTCTTCTGCTCCTCTATATAAAGATATACCAAGGAGGACATTTCCTAATCAACCATATCAAGGCAATGCTGCTAGAAGTCAAGGGAAGAAAAATCATCTTCCTCCCCCACAGAGGAACCTTGCCCTTGAAGCACCTCTAACCAACTCAGTAGTTGGATATCTAGAAATAGAACATGTTTCCTATTTCCAACCTAAGTTCAAGCAAGAAAAAGGCACTGATATCTTCACAGAGGATCTAGAAGAATCAGCTGATGACTCCCACATTGGTTTCTTGAATTTTCAAGATGAACCTAGAAGTAAAGGTGAAGTAATCAAAAGATCATATGCAGTATTCACTAGGTCCCAAAATTAGTCAGCCTAGTAGGTTGATAAAGAAAAGACAGAGGAGTGACCCAAAATATTAATTTTAATTACTGAGTAGAGAACCACTCTTCCTTTTCAGTCAAAGGACCCGGCGATTGCCAAAGAAGTGAGTACATCAAACATCTCTATACCTTCTACTTCAAATTCATAGATCAGTCCTCCTCCTCCCAAAAACCAAAAGGATGAACTCCCATTCTCTCTTGCAAGTCCATTCCAGTCATTTGACATGATTGATCATGTCAAGAAATCCAAAATTCAAATGACTAAGTTTGAATCCCTGCAAGCCAATCTTGAGCAATTGGACATTGAGGCAAAAATTGTGGTCACCCAAACGTCAGCCCTTGCAGCCTAAATTCTATTTGATTCTTCAAGGAGGGGTAATTACTTCTTGACCACAAAGGATGCCCATGTAGAGGCTGATGAAAGTCCTGTAGCTAACAATCCAACATTTTATCCAAACAAGGCATCAGAAGAATTAGTAGGGCACAGTACAAATCAAAAAAAATCTTCCATCTCCCATGAAGAGAAATCTGATAGAAGATCAGCTTCTGATGATGCTTGGATCTTAGAATATGATGGCAGCAATTCTTCCATAGCTGGAAACATATCTCTATTGCTTAGATTGAAGACTGCTCAAGATGAAGAGATCAAACTCCTTCACACTAAAGGAGATGATGAGCTGATGGTTTGTCAGGAGTCTAATGTTGATAATCAAAGCATGTGCTAGACTAAACTAGTAGAACAACAAGTTATGATGGTGGACCATACTGCTATATTTCAAAGTCAGCAAAAGGAATTCTTCGTAGGAAGAGCAAGGAGTTATGGTTTTTAGTTTGAAGACCACATCCTACCATGGAGCAAGAAAAAGAAAAGGCCAAGAGGAAGATGCTAAAAATTGGTTTCTTGGTGGAGAGATCCATTCTCCCATCACCATTTTTGGGGGCAAAATGGTTTCTTGTTAGTTTACCAAGATGGCACACTATTTTCACTCCCTCTCAAGAAGCGACATCTGAAACACTTCAACTCTTGAGGTATCAGATTATTGCGTCTATAAATATGTATATTTGTATAGTTTTTAATTCTATTTTATTTTGTTTGATTCCTTTTTTTTGCCTTTCATTTCTGGGTAGCATGACTCCATAGCCCAATGGCATACTTCAAGGCACTAGAGATTCTGGATTCTATTCCCTTTAATTCTTTTTGCAATTGATAGAAGTTCCCCAACTAGAGCCAATTGTTGTCCCCCAAAAATATCACTCATTTTTGAGACAACATTTAAACTATTTTGGTCCTCTAGACCAAAATTGTCTCTTCCCTTTTCAAAATTTGTCCATTTTTACAGGTTCAAAGGCTTCTGCAGGCAGGTTCAATCAAAAGAATCAGTTTCCAACACTTAATCATTTTCAAGATTGGTTCAACACCTTGGTTCAACCAAAAGAATTAAGTGGCAAGCTTCTAAGTAGGCTTGAACCATTGAACCACTCAGGTTCAAGGTTCAACAGGTTCAACGCATTTGGTTCAACAGGTTAAAAAGCTCTCAACACAACTGTGAAGTTCAATTGACAAAGTTTATCCACTCAGTTCAACACTTTGGTTCATCTGCTTGGTTTAATTAAATGGTTCATCATCTTGAACCATTTTGGTTCAAAGCTTGGTTGAAAGGAGCAGTTCAAATGCAAAAGTTCAAATAAGCATGCCGAAGGACAAGTGCCCTTGCAAAAGGCACTTGGTCAATAAATGCACTCTTTGGAAGGGTCATTTTCAAAGAAGGTTGCAAAGGTAAATTCTTTCAAATTTTTGTTTAAGGCAGTTGAAAAATTCTAAGGCATAATTCCTTCAAACTTTTTGTCTGAAGGAACTCCTTCAGATAAAAAGTTTGAAAAAAATCAAGAAAGAAGCTATCGATAGAAAGCTTGAAGAAATTTTCAAAGAGGCAAAGTGATCAGAACAATTCCATGGAAATTTTGTCTACGGGAAAATGCCCATGGAAAAAGCTCAGGGAAAATTCCCATGGAGAAATCCTGGGGAAAAAGTCTGTGGGAATGTCCGGAGATACTGCCAAAGATAAACGGCCACAAAAGGACCCCAAAGGGTAGGTGCCATTGTGGGGGACTCTTAGCTACCAACATAAAGGACACTCCCCTAAAGTTGAAGGGTCACCTTCCCTTTGGGAGGATGCAAAATACGAAAGCTGAAGAAGGACCAAGGGGTGATGCACCTGCTGATGTCAAATTTAAGAACAACAAACTAGCTGTTGAAAATGTAGTGAGGTGCATGAACATTAATTTCAAAGCTCATAAAATAGCCGTTGATCCTTGTAGATTAAAATCTATGGTCTTGAATGTGTTCAAAGGCTTTAAGGCCAAAATCAGTAGGAATCAATTAAAGAATAAAGTATCAGATTAAATCAAGGACTTGATTCAATTAACTAGAAAAGGAAGAACAATGAAGAAGGATCAGATCACCAGGTGGACATTGAAAGATGCAAACTTTCAATAGCCTGACTTGTTTCTCTGCATTCAAAAAAATAGATGGGTAGATACCCCTAACTTCCAGCCTATCTTCTTGGCAAATTTCAATGCAACATGATGTGCTACTTTTCTCGAGTCCTTCTTGAAGAGGCTATTTAAGGGACTCTCTTTTATTGTAAATGGATCTCTCTCTGACAATCTTAAACAAAACTCTACACAAATTGAAAGGCATTACTGAGACTTTGAGCTCAGACTATTGATCACATTATGCTATAGGAATAAGAAAGCAAGTCTCTTTTTAGACTTTGTGCTATGATATCTTTTTTGTTGAGGAAACTATTCTTATGTCTTTTTCCTTAATATATTTTATGTTCCTTTAATTTAACAAGCAAAATTAGTGAATGTAGTCAGGAAGGTGTCCTGAAGTCAACTGTGGAGAGACTTTATGCCCCCATAATTGCATTTTAGTTTGTTTTATTTTCATTTCTGTGTAAAGGACCTTAGGACGACTTTGTTCCCTCATTGGCCTTCGTATCTCACTCTTGGGAAATTTAGGTGGAGACTTTGTGCTACATCTCAATTTGCTGGTTACTACATCCTTGGTTACTTTTTGCATTTACTACCAGGAGTATTCTTGTGGTTTGCTAAATAGTCCTTATGAAAGAAGAGGAGTGCTTTTTGTCATTTCCCTTGAGTTTTTCCTTTGATCCACATCCATCATCTCTGATAAAAGAGAGATGGATGGTTTGTCATCCCATTGAGTATTATTTTCTATTTACAATATATATAGCATATCCATATGTAACCTCCCCTTGATGAGAGGAGAGATTAGTCCCCTTTTGAAGTGGTAAACCTACACATTTGGATGACCAATCTTCTTACTTTGGCTGATCAGACCTATTGTGTTTATCAGTATGCTGATAGACAAAATATTCAACCAACATAACTAAAATTACATGAAAAAGAATACAATTCTTTAAATAATTTAGATACTACAAAAATATAGATTTTCCTTCATTTTTTTTCCTCTATCATGGATTATTCAAGGCACTATATTGAGAAATGCTACTGTAGGGAACATCATCTTGTTGAGTTGATAAAAGTTATTGCATCCCTGAAAATCCTCCTATAGATAAATTAATAAAAGGTAGTCTAAAATTTATGTCTGCCTTAGCCTACTCTACTGAATGACTAGTTAAGTGAGTCCTTACTATGTTCCTAATGAAAACTCTTCATTCTATTTATCCATTATATAAATTAATATACCAATAACATATATACTATCTCCATTCTTTGCCTTTGTGATTTAGTTTTTGAAATCAATCATAAAATTGGCTAATTTAATTGCAAAAGTGGAACACGAGTTTAATTTAGTTTTGTTATAAATAATTTAATGATACTCACTTCTTGAAATAATTTCAAAAACAATAGAATCAATATAAATGTCATTAATAATTGTGTGTATCTTAATTTCCTCTTATTGTATTGAAGTCCTCATTTGAATGACCAAGTTTTGGAAGAACCTACTATTGTACAAGGATATATATTTAAATTTTTGGAACATATTTTAATTTAAAATCACAGCATGGCATCAAACATAAAAACATTATCATATTATATCTTCACCTTGTGCTACGAAACTGTGTTCCTCTTTTGGGACTATCAAATCTCAACTAGGAACTCATATAGTGACTCAAATTACTAATTCACATCTTAAAAATTCTTTATGGTACTATGTTTTTAATTTGGGTTTCCAATTTGTACATATTTTTATTTATTCATTGTAAAAATCTATTAATAGTTTCACCTATTTCAACACTATAGACTTAGGTTCCTCTCTCTCTCTCTCTCTCTCTCTCTCTCTCTCTCTCTCTCTCTCTCTCTCTCTCTCTCTCTCTCTCTCTCTCTCTCTCTCTCTCTCTCTCTCTCTCTCTCTCTCTCTCTCTCTCTCTCTCTCTCTCTCTCTCTCTCTCTCACACACACACACACACACACACACACACACACACACATCTCACCCTTCATTTTTCTTGAGAAGAAAAGGTCATTGAATGAGAATGTGAGATATCAAATGAGATCCAAGAGTCTCAAATTTTTATATTTGATAGTTTATTTAGTTATGCTTGTACAGGTAAACTTGAAGAGCTGAAGGAGGATTTGGATAAAATTCCAAGGAAAAAAATAAAATGTGGATAAAAAATGCATGTCCATTTATATGAGAATCCCAGTCAATGAGATCAACAAGAAAGAAGGAAATAAAAACAAATGGAGGAGCTAAAGAAAAATTGGAAAATGAGGAATAAGGCTTTTGATCAGGAGATCCAAATTTTATATATAGGGAGTTTGATGCAGGAACATCAGTCAAGGACCCAAATTTGTGTATAGTTGTCTATGTAGTTATTTTGAGTTACATTTCAAGTTGATGAAGATTTGACATGGTTATAATCATGTCATGATTTTTATATGTTGTAAAATGTCTATGTAAATTCTTAGGTGTCATAAAAAGTTGTGATGGATATAAATCTTATAAAGATGTCCTAATAGATCAATAATTACCATGTGTCTTTTTACATCCCATTAAATGTAATTCCACCTCATGCATTATCTAGAAGATTCTCTATGATGAAGAACACCAAGAAGAGCATGATGATAAACATTTTAATGCTGCTTTAGAGACATTAGGAGGATTAAACCAATCATGAAGGGACTATAAAAAGATGAAAATTCAAAGATTAAGAGGCATACAACCAGGAAAGTAGATAGCTATGTAATACAGGGTTATAGAATCTATCAACAAGATTAAAAAAAATATTTGAATGTATAATTTTGATAGATATATGAATAGAGCTAGTATTTATTTGTGTATTTTATTGTATTGTAAAACTCTATCATGATTTATATAGAATGAAAATGAAATAAGATATTTTGAATAAGAACAAAATATCATATTCTAGGTGAGGTCGTGCATATATGCATGAATTATGTCATTTTTGTTTAGTTCTTTGATGTCTATATATTATTTACAAATTACGTTTGATCAAGGGAATGTATTATAATTTTAGATTACTAAATAAATGACACATTAAAATACATGAAGGTACTCTATACAATTGGAATTTGAAAGGTTCAATAGGTGAATTCAATATTTGATTGAAGTGGAATTATATATTTTTGTACTCAAAATTTAGAGAACTAAACATGTCTCACAATGCATGGAGATTCAATTGATAAATTAAGTTTTAATATACTTCTACTTAATTCATGCATGAAGTATGATTGAATAGTAAGAAAATGGTAATATCATAGTCATTTGTATGACAATCCAAAGGAGTTTTTATTGTTCCACATAGTAAGATAAATTAAGACTCATTGAAATGTCATAAATTTATTGGACCAATCAATCCACCATCTCAAGGAAAAGATTATTTATTAGTGTGTATTGATTATGCGCATTCATAAGATATTATCTCTTCAATGCATGTATTGGGTGCTTAATAACATAAAGTACGTCAAATCACATTGGAAAGTAAGTCCTATCATGCTTGGGTTGATTTTGATGCTATCCATGGTAACCCTATACCACATAAAATATTTTATTGACCATTAACACGTGATATCAAAATACCCACATTTTCTAAGCTCAATGGAAATAGAGATCCTTATTTGCATCTGAAGCTTATAAAAAAGTTATGAATGGATGCAATGGTAGTTTAATATTATTACAATTATTTACTAAGAACCTAGAGGATGAAACATTAAATTAGTTTCACCATTCACTCATCAGTGGCTCATTACATACATATGTTGATTTAGAATAAGTCTTCTTTATACATTTCATTAAGAATAGTACATTAAATGATAATACAGCTTGTGATAGTCCATATAAAAGAATTATTTCATGAGTGTAGTAATGGGTAATATGAAAGTAGATGTCACATCAAAAATCAATTGAAATAATGGTTATAATAGAATAAAGTTGAGAATAAATTGATTCCCAGAATAGTGGATATTGATCTTAGAATTATTAGGTGGTTTTATTGATGTTGTGGTTGCTATCAATTTTTGGTATCAGAGCTTGGTTTCATCCTTTTGTAATTTTTAAGTGTTAATGTTCAAGTGCTCACATTCTAGTTCTTACAAGGAAAGGATAAGGCAATAAAATCTTGAAAACGTAGGATGGCTTAAAAAAAGAAAAGGTAAAGGGCTTGTGAAGCTTAAATAAGATAACAAAAGTGATTGCTCTGAGAGAAGATCCAAGAAGAGAGATTGGATAAAATGTCAAAAGGCCAAGGTGAAAAATACTTCGATGAGATAAGGGAGATATAGAAAGAATATTTTGTCAAAATAGTGAAAGAGGTGCTTAAATAACTGCCAAAAGATAAGAGCTAGAATAGAGAGAAAAAAAAAGAGAGAAGGAGAAGGAGAAAAACATCCATAAGGAGTTGGAAGAATTGAAAAATAGTATGTATTTGGTGTGTCTCAGAGTTGAGAATATGTAAACCCCATGATATGGATACAAGTTAAAAAAGAAATTAAAATGGCCTATTAAATAGATAAGAGATAGAAGAAGAAGGTAAAGGTTAAAAGTTACCTTGAAGATGCAATATAATAAAGAGGAAAAGATCAATAATGAAGAGCTTGTGAAAATTTATTAGATTGAGGAAGAATTTCAAATTGAAAAAGATCAATATTTTATGGATTAGATGGATATCATCCTTGGATATATTATAGAAGAAGAAAAACAATAAGTAACCAATCAATAGGCCAAGTGTCCTAATGTTTTTTATATCTAATATTTATTTGGATGTTCTATTTGTAAATAAAAGAGTTGAAAGAGAGATGTGTGAGTCAAGAAATGGAATAATAAAATAATAAGGTGAAGCACCTCATGAGAGAGTGTTTATACAAAAAGAAGAGTAGGCTTATTGTAAAGCTTCAATAACTCAAGACATCAACGAGGACCATTTGGTCCTCCATCACATGGAGTTGATAATGCAAGGAGAGGTAATCCTCACTCAAGGGGATAAAGAAGATGAAAATAATGGAATACAATCAGTTACAATAGTCATGGAAAATAAAGGAAAGAAACTGCTAGACCAAGAGCAAAGGTATAAAGATGAATAATTAGATTTTTATTTTGATTGCCATTGATTATGATCAAAGTATGCTAATTTCTGATATCTTGAGAGAGATAGAACAACTTGAATAAGAAAGTGTAGGTATAAGAGAGTTTCTAGGAGAGTAACAAAATAATATTTTTGTATAAAAGGATATGGAGTAACTAATTAAAGAGATGGAAGATTTGGATAATTCCATAAATAGTGAATAATAGAAGCAAATTGAAAAGCAAAGTTAATTTAATGAGCAAGTCATAAGTCAAGAAGAATATGATGATACCCAAGAGTATCAAATTTTTATATTTGATAGTTTGTTGAGTTATGTTTGTACAAGTGAACTTGAAGAGTTGAAGGAGACTTTGGATAAAATTCCAAGGAAAATAATAAAATGTGGATTAAAAATTCATGTCCATTTATATGAGAAGTTCATTCAAGGACATCAGCAAGAAAGAAAGAGAGAAGAACAAATGGAAGAGATAATGAAAAATTAGAAAAGGAGGAAGAAGCCTTTTCATGAGGAGATCAAAATTTTCTACATAGGGAGTTGGATGTAGGACCATCAGTCAAGGACTCAAATTTGTATATATAGTAGTCTATGTAGTTGTATTGAATTACATTACAAGTTGTTAAAGATTTAACATGCTTATAGTCATGTCATGGTTTTTATACATTGTAAAATATCTATGTAAAGTTTTAGGTGTCATAAAAAGTTATGAAGGACATAAATCTTATAAAAATGTCCTAATACATTAATTGTCATCTTGTAAGTGTCTTTTTACTTCCCATTAAATGTAACTCCACCTCATGCATTATCTAGAAGATTCTCAATGATGAAGAACACCAAGAAAAACATGATGATAAACATTCTTAGGTCAATTGAGAGATATTAAGAGGATCAAATCAAGCATTAAGGGAATATAAAAATATGATAAGTCAAAGAATAATAGGAATGAAACCAACAAAGTAGATAGGTCTATATTAGAAGGTTGTAAAATATATCAAAAATATAAAAAAGCCCTGAATAAGTTTGATAGATAAATGAGTAAATATAGTATTTATTTGACTATTTTATTCTATTTCAGACCTCTCACATGATTTATATAGAATAATAATGATATAAGATATTTTGATTAAGAACAAAATATCATTTTTTAGGTGAGGTCCTGTATAGATGGGTGAATTGTGTCATTTTCTTTTAGTTCTATGATGTCCATATAATATTTAAAAATTATGTTTGATCAAGGGAATCTACAAGAACTTTAGATTACAAAATAAATGACACATGAAAATCCATGTAGGAGATCTATACAATTATAATTTGAAAGGTTTGATAGGTGAATTCAACAATCAATTGAAGTGGACTTATATATTTTTGTACACAAAATTAAGAGAGTTGGACGTGTCTCTTGATGCATCAATATTAAATTGAAAAAGTAAGTTTTAATAGCCTTCTACTTAATTCGTTCATGAAGTATGATTGAACAATAAGAAAATGGTAATCTCATAGTGATTCATATGATAATCCCAAAAAAAAATTGTTGCTCCACATAGTAATATAAATTGAGACTCTATGAAATATCATAAATCTACGTTATACTATCTTGGGTTCATAAATGATAATACATCTTCTGATAGTCTGTATAAAATAATTGTTTCATAAGTGTACTAATGAATAATATGAAAGTATATGTTACATTAGGATTTAATTGAAATAAAGGTTCTAATAGCCTATATATAGTATACATCATCCTTGGTAGTGTTTGGTTTATTAAGGACTATATAATGTTCCCCCTAAAGATGTTGAAGTGAAGGTTCAAAGATTATAGATAGCTATGTCTCAACATAATAGATTGTGTGATATTTAAAAGTCATGAATAGAATAATAATAAAAGGTGTGATCCCCATTTATTCATATTGATTGCCTATAAGATGACTATAAACCTGTATTGATAATTTGGGATTGTGAAATTCTCCTTAAAGTCATGCACTAATTGGAAAAAGTGACAAGATCTGATAAAGTAAGTTTTGTTTTCTATGGAGGATGTATAACAATAGTAGTCTTGGATTAACATATTCAACATAAAGGAAAGTATTCTAGGAATGGTCTACAAATAACTAGAATAATTTGAGGTAGGAAATTCCTTCCATCTGAGCTTTATAAATGTGACTATGTAGAAAAAGGTACGAAAATATGTAAATAGACTGATGTAAGGGAAATAAGAGTGAATGAATAGAAGGAATCTATTGAGTTTTATCTATATGGAAAATATTGGCATTTATAATTAGTAAATAGAGTTAGGGTGGACATTTTTCACACCTCCATAAAATTTAACACTCATACTCATGTCATGGTTTTTATACATTGTAAAATGTCTATGTAAAGTTCTAGGTGTCATAAAAAGTTATGAAGGACATAAATCTTATAAAAATGTCCTCATAGATCAATTTTCATCTTTTAAGTGTCTTTTTACTTCCCATTAAATGTAACTCCACCTAATGCATTATCTAGAAGATTCTCTATGATGAAGAACACCAAGAAAAGCATGATGATAAACATTCTAAGGCCAGTTGAGAGATATTAAGAGGATCAAGGCAAGTATTAATGGACTATAAAAATATGATAATTAAAAGACTAATAGGCATGTAACCAAGAAATTAGATAGCTTTGTATTAGAAGGTTGTAAAATATATCAAAAATATAAAAAGCCCTGAATTTATAAGTTTGATAAATAAATGAGTAAAGATAGTATTTATTTGACTATTTTATTGTATCTCAGACCTCTAACATGATTTATATAGAATGAGAATGATATAAGATATTTTGATTAAGAACAAAATATCATTTTTAGGTGAGTTCATGTATATATGTGTGAATTGTGTCATTTTATTTTAGTTCTATGATGTCCATATAATATTTAAAAATTATGTTTGATCAAGGGAATCTACAAGAATTTTTGATTACAAAATAAATGACACACGAAAATCCATGGAGGAGATCTATACAATTGGGATTTGAAAGTTTTGATAGGTGAATTCAAAAATCAATTGAAGTGGACTTATATATTTTTGTACACAAAACTAAGAGATCTGGATGTCTCTCATGATGCATCAACATTCAATTGTAAAAGTAAGTTTTAATAGCCTTCTACTTAATTCATTCATGAAGTATGATTGAACAATAAGAAAATGGTAATATCATAGTGATTCATATGATAATCCAAAAAAAAATTGCTATTCCACATAGTAATATAAATTGAGACTCTTTGAAATCTCATAAATCTATGTTTATACTATCTTAGGTTCATAAATGATACTACATCCTGTGATAGTTTGTATAAAACAATTGTTTCATAAGTGTACTAATGAGTAATATGAAAGTATATGTTACATTCAGATTCAATTGAAATAAAGGTTATAATAGCCTATATATAGTATACATCATCCTTGGTAGTGTTTGGTTTATTAAGGACTATATAATTTTCCCCCTATAGATGTTGAAGTGAACATTCAAAGATTCTAGATAGCTATGTCTCAACATAATAGATTGTGTGATGTTTAAAAGTCATGAATAGAATAATAATAAAAGGTGTGATCCCCATTTATTCATATTGATTGCCTATAAGATGACTATAAACCTGTATTGATAATTTGGGATTGTGAAATTCTCCTTAAAGTCATGCACTGATTGGAAAAAGTGACAAGACCTGATAAAGTAAGTTTGCTTTCTATGGAGGATGTATAACAATAGTAGTCTTGTATTAACATATTCAACATAAAGGAAAGTATTCTTGGAATGGTCTACAAATAACTAGAATAATTTGAGGTAAGAAATTCCTTCCATCTGAGCTTTATAAATGTGACTGTGTAGAAAAAGGTGCAAAAATATGTAAATAGACTGATGTAAGGGAAATAAGAGTGAATGATTAGAAGTAATCTATTGAGTTTTATCTATATGTAAAATATTGGTATTTATAATTAGTAAATAGAGTTAGGGTGGACAATTTTCACACCTCCATAAAATTTAACACTCATAGTCATGTCATGGTTTTTATACATTGTAAAATGTCTATGTAAAGTTTTAGGTGTCATAAAAGGTTATGAAGGACATAAATCTTATAAAAATGTCCACATAGATCAATTTTCATCTTGTAAGTGTCTTTTTACTTCCCATTAAATGTAACTCCACCTCATGCATTATCTAGAAGATTCTCTACAATGAAGAACACCAACAAAAGCATGATGATAAACATTCTAAGGTCATTTGAGAGATATTAAGAGGATCAAGGCAAGTATTAATGGACTATAAAAAGATGATAATTCAAAGACTAATAGGCATGCAACCAAGAAAGTAGATAGCTTTGTATTAGAAGGTTGTAAAATATATCAAAAATATAAAAAAGCGTTGAGTTTATAAGTTTGATAGATAAATGATTAAAGATAGTATTTATTTGACTATTTTATTGTATCTCAAACCTCTAACATGATTTATATATAATGAGAATGATATAAGATATTTTGTTTAAGAACAAAATATCATTTTTAGGTGAGTTCATGTATATATGGGTGAATTGTGTCATTTTATTTTAGTTCTATGATGTCCATATAATATTAAAAATTATGTTTGATCAAGGGAATCTACAAGAATTTTAGATTACAAAATAAATGACACATGAAAATCCGTGGAGGAGATAT
>JARHVA010011449.1:0-12500 GCA_037957365.1 Torreya grandis | reverse complement strand
GTATTTATGTTATTACATCAAGGTGTGATCATATATTTAGCTCATGAACTCTCATATAGGAGGTAAAAATGGCTCAATTTCCTCCTCCATCTATTAAAAAATTAGTTCATGGAATGTGTTTTTTTAAGTTTATAATATCTACATCTTCTATTTCTTTTCTTAGACAACCCTTTTCCCACGTCACCTATTGAAATGAAATTGGAGTTAGGTTTATATACATACCCCCACTCTCTTTTGTGTCTTAGCCTTCCTTTTCATTATTAGATATAATATTTCCTCATGAGTAACATGGAACTTAGTGTCTCCACTTTTGTAATTTTTCTTCCGGTGCATTGCTTGAGTTTCTTACTATGTTTCTAAAACTCTAATTCTACCTTTGAATCATCAACTATGACCACTTCTTTTATTTTTTATTTAGAAAACTAAATGCCCTCTATCAATTTTTCTCTACTTTAGAGAAGGTATGGTAAGTGGATGAGGGTGTTCTACCCAATATGGATTGAGATCAGTAGAATGGAGGATATATAATAATGGTGGTTGTAGGATCAATAAAGATGAATGTTGTGCATATGGTGGAAACATGGATCAATGTTATGAGGGAAATAAATATTATGGTGTAGTAGTTTTTACAAATAGAGGAGTAAAATTAAGAAAAAAGGGGAGGAGAGGTGAGAATATTATGAGAGATACTATTTTTTCCATTTTAATAATAGGTTTATGGTATTTCAATTGGGATGGGTCTAAGACAATAATGGATATCTTCAATTGAACCTTGGGATATTTTAGTTTTATATTAAATTTAAAATAATATTATGAATCCATATCATAAAATTGAAAACTGAGTTGTTGAGGGTTATATTAGGGTCCTCTATTGGTATGGTAATTCTTAAAGGGTCCAATTCAAGGACTTGTTTATTCAATACAAATATAGTGAGTTGGATACTACTATCACAATGTATGAGATTGGTGAAATTGATTCTTAGAAAAAAGTTAGGTTTTAATATCCATAGGGAGAGTAGTCACTTGATAAATTTTATTAAAAATCCTTGGTGTCATTTTTTTAGTATAAATATTAGCCATTGGGACTGCCTTCTATGGATAACCTAGTATGACCACTTCCACTTGAGATATTAACTAGGAGTGCTTAATGGGGCATCCTCAAGTGGAGGCATTGAAGGAGAAGGAGTATGAATGAATAAATTGTATTCCAATACTTTTGTTTTTGTATGAAAAGGATTATCTAAAATTGCAACTAAAGAAGAAGGAGATTGAGGAAAATAAATAGTAGATTAATGTGTTACTTGTTGTATGGAGATTGTCCCTTTGGAGACCATTTATGGATTTACGGATTGAAATATTTTTATTCTTAGGAGAGACTCTATCCCTAGAGGGTCATCCTAAAAATTAGAGGTATTTATCACCCCCAGTGCTTCCTTGTATGGATCTACCTATGGAGGTATATGTATAATGATAACATTTTGCATATTTATTTTCATATATTCATCATCCTCTACATTGACAAAGACCCAATATTGATATTTTTGATAGTGATTATATAAAATCTATATGTTTCCTCTTAAAAAATTTATACGTGTCTTCATATTTACTCTTGGGTAGTAATCATGTATGTCATAATACTCAAAATTTAAAGATGATCTATGTGTTAAGAATGCATGTAGAGTTTTAAAAACCTTGAAAACACTTTTCCCAACCTTGAAGTGTACTAGGGTCAATGATTCTTGGTTTTTATCTTTGCACATTATAGTAATACTATTAAAAAGATGATATATATCTCTAGGTCATCTAGTTTATTAGAAACAAAATTTATAAATCTCAAGGTATATACTAGTATTTTTATATATCCTTATAACTATGTAGTCTAGGTAGTACTAATAGGAATTTATGCTCATTATTTATTTTATGACTCCATCTTTCAAACTAGACATAAGTTCTTCATTGATAGCTTTGTAAATTGGAGGATTAAAACATTAACTTATTACCTAAACCTATGGGCATAAATGTTTTAAAAGTGATGATGGATCAATATACCTACAATGGGGGTCCATTTTAGGATTTCCATAAAAATCACTACAACACATGAGACATCCATCACATATGACATCATGTAATCAGTTCCACCATTACTCAAATCCAATACTTGTTTTCTAAGATTAAAGGGGATATTATGTATAAGAAAAGGACATGTTTGTCCTTGATAATAATGAAAGAAAGGGCACCCAATCTTTGTTTTTTAAGAGATATTATTAGCACCATATAACATATTATTTTAAAACCATACTAATTCAGAACCCTAGTTTCAATTGATAGATGGCATTTCTATCCACATCCTCTTAATTGACCCAATTTTTTAAGTTATGAGCCTAATCCTTTAATACTTATATTAAATTGTTAGTAGTGAGCAATTATGCTAGAACCTACTAATTATTTAAATTCATGGGTTGGGTAATTTGATAATACCCTTTGATAGCTAGACCAGAGATAAAACCAATTGTGCTCTTATTTTTAATATTAAAACTAGGTCATGCAAGTATGTTTACCTTAAAAAAAAATATTGAGTACTCCCACAGTAGAGTAAACCTCTCATTTTGATGAAATTTGGTGTAGTCTAAATTTTAGTACAATATATAGGTCATCCATATTGTAAACATCCTCTAATGTAAGGATATCTTCTTTAATTATTGGTTCGGTTCTATCAACTTTTTCATAGATTGTGTTTCAATGTTATAATCTCATCCCTAGATAATTTCAAATGAATTGGGTGTCTATGGATAATTGTGTAGTTCCAAAGGAGAATAAGCAATAATCTATGCTTGTATAATATTATATTTTATTAGATTTATTTGAAATTTACATATATATTATGGCTCTTAACGGTAGACCTAGCTCTTATAATTTTGAGTGTTATTTTTTATGAATCTCGATTTCAATTAGTCTTTTAGTATGCAAATAAAAATTAAATGAATGATAACTATGTTTATGTTTGCCTTAAATATTACCTAATAAAGTGAGTTTGTTGCTTTATGTATCTTAAATGCTAAAGTTGTGTTTTTCATTTATTATCCATTATAAATTTATTTTCACTTATGTTTTCTTGGTATTATAAAAGTGATTACATATCGTACATGTGTCTTAAATTCACTCAATATGTAATCCTTATTAAAGATTATTTAATGTGTTAATACCTCTAAAGTTATCTACATTTTCATTTTTAATTGTTTTAAAGTCTCATGGTCCTTACATTCATAAATGGTGTTGAATGGCATATTTTTGTAAGGCTATTAAAATTGGGCACATAAACATTATTGGTTTGTGTGCACATTCATGATCTTTAATCTCTATGTAGACACCTAGTAAATACAAGGTAAATGGGTAATGGAGTGCTATCATGTGTCTTATTATGATTAATTCATAATCTTGCCCTATCAGGTCCATTATGTTTTATTTTATAATTTTGTGGTATGTAAATTAGATAGATTATGAAATGGTAACATGTGGAGTTTTCAAACTAGATTACTACCTCAATGTTATTGAAACTCAATGCAGTCCCTTTTGATAGAATTTGAAGATGTGATAATGAAAGAATATTAATGTTGGTAGTGAGTAACCAATTAAAATTTATTGGAATTTTAATCTTTATAACTTGAAATTATGAAAACTAAAAAATTATGATATTGAAAAAATATGGCATGTAGTAGTATACAATGAATATGTGGAATAATTCTAATAGATCCTAGTTTTGAATTTTAAAATATCAATATGGGGAAGTGGGAAGAGTGTGTAATGCATGTTTAAAGAGATTGATACACTTTGAATGTTGTAATAAGTTTACAATCATGATTTCATTGGACACAATGTGAATAACTATGAAGATTATAAGAATCCAAAGATACATGCATATAAAAATGATAGGTTAGAGTTCACATACACATTTTTTGGCTAAGTATTATAAAAAGAGTTGTGAGAAAGTGTGAAAAGAATAATAAATTTGATTTTGAATCCTGTTAAGCATCATAGTATGAAGTTTTCCTAAATAGTGATATAAATGAAAAAATACATAATGAATCATGGCCAATATCTCATGAGTAAACTAAATGAACTCCTAATTTATATACATACACTCAAGTCTAATTAAATATGAGATCATCATTTATCAAATATTTTCAAATTAGATCATTACTATTAAATCAAATAACTAAATAGTTAAATATATATTTCATGACATGTTAAATGATTTACAAATTTAATCATATGGGATGTGGGTATTTAAGAAATATTTGAGGCTGATTTTGAAATAAAATAAGGTAGTTATAGTCTTAGGCATTCATTACCAATAACATCATCAGTGAGAGGTATTTATTCCCCCACCCTGACCACCACTATAATTAATTAGTACTTATTTTAAAATAATTATATATAGGTGGTTATTTCACCTATTTATAGTTAAACTCTATACAGTTAGCTCTAATGATATTAGTTTACTCTCACATGCAGCCAATTTTATAATTATCCTCATGTCATATAATTATTCAATATGAATAGATTCAAACATATATGATAACAAAAACCAAGTTAGTACACTAGATAGTTCATCAATTTTTAGAACAAATTCAAGCACCAATACATCCTCATACTATAAAATATACCTCACACATTCCTATGTCTTCTATATTTTATGATTATATATATGATCATATGAGAAGTTATAATTATAGTCATATTACATTGCCCTATTCATTCTCAGATTTGATACAAATACATCTGTTAATTTTATCTCACAAAAGGTGACCCTCACATAAGATACACTCAATCCCCATGACTATCACATTTATGTGATAAATAGTTATAGCCTTTTCAAAAAAAATAAAAAATTAGAAACATGAAAAACAAACAAAAAACACAAAAATATGATAAAATATTAAAACAACATTAATATTCATAAAAATTAGGGGATTGAACCAGATCCTTATGGGATTGTTACTTTGGTTCTAATTGGATTTATGTTTTCTTTTTGAGTTGATGGATCATGCACAAGTCAAAATCGGTGGTTGTTATTTCTTTGAGATCTAAAACTCCTTTTGTGTCCAGGTTGGTTTTTTATCCCAAAAACTATTAATTTTTGGTCCTTTTATGACCCCAACGGTTCTGTGTGACCTAGGCCTATAGCCTAGACTAGAATATGATCTATCCAAAACTAGTTGGTTGTTGTACTAGTAAAATAAGTTATTAGATATTCCTCTATTGGTTCTCTATCCGTTCAAAATTATTGGTCACTTATTTTAGATGGATTTTCATTGTACTCCTAGTTAATTATTTTTGTTTAGCAAGAGACCTACTCTTTTGGTGGTTTCTTTGGTTAGGGTCATTGTAACTTGGTTAGTTGTTTCCAACCATAGACTTGGTTAGTTGTTTCTAACCATGGTGAGACTGAAACTTCCTTATGTGTCTAGGTTTGGTACCCACACCATTTATCAAATGTGGGTTTAGTCTAATCTAATTAAAATTCATAAAAATAAAAATTAAGGACCTAAAAATTGCATGGTTGCTAATTAAATTATATAATTATATTTGTTTGTGTGTGTTATTTATCATATATTTTTGTAGATGGAATATTCTTATTATACATACATGCATTTCACTGTATATGACTGCAATAATACATGGACACATAGATGTTAAAATTTAATATAAATATAATCCATGTGTATGTTAGAAACAAATTCCAAAACTAATAATGTCAATGGTTATATATTTATATTAGCTTTTTCCATATTGAGCTACAAATATTACTTACACCTTTCTCGCTAGTTAATCATATATTATATAATACTACATATATAAACCACTTTATTATGATGTGATACTAACATACATTGATAGTGTAGACTATTTTTCACTTGTTATATGCTTCATTGGTTTTTTTATCTTTAATTATATGCTATTAACTATTTTTATTTTGTGTGTGGCCCTTGGCCTTGTGTATCTTACTTGATTTTCCCCTTATTTGTGACATCTTTATGCTTATCACATCTGGTGTCTTGCCTTGTGTTTTTTTGACATCTTCATGTCCCTCATAAGGGGATCTTGGCACTTTTTTAAGTGACATATTTTTCCCTTTGTATGTACTAAATGGAAATACATGTGTCATTGAGTGATATCATGTCTGAAATTATTATGTGATTTATAGTTATATCATTATTTGTTGATAGTTTTATGTTTATTGAGCTTGCTGATGTGATAATCATTATCAAACAGTTCGAATTCATTTGTAGTTCCATGATTTCTATAATAAACCTACTTATTATGTAGTATTATTTAGCTATTTTATGATTGATAGTTATTTTTTTAACTAAAAGAGGGGTAAAAATATTATTAACTCTAGGGAAATAAAAGAGTTACATCATTTTGTCGAGCTCAACTAGTTGATCCAGCTTCTAGGATAATTCTAGAGGTAGCATCCTATGGTCTGAGATGTTCCAAGGAAGCTCATGCTTAGAGGCCCATTTGGCCAAGTAGTCAGCCACCCCGTTCCATTCACAGGGAATATATAGAAAAGACACATAATCTAGGGAAGTACAAAGCTATAGTATCTATTGCACCACTCCAGCCAGATGCCAATCTACCATTCCAACTTCCCATTTATTCAACATATTGACAACAATCTATGAATTAGATTTGCATACAATTCTATTCCAGCCAAGAGAGCAACACTATCGAACAACAACCAAAAGCACAAGAGCTTCCATGAAATTATTAGTGTACCTGCCTTTGTGAATTGAGAAGAAAAATTGCACCTCACCAGTGATGTCACAACCTAGCCCTCCAATCCTAGCTGGTCCAATATTTCCATGAGATGAGCCATCTAAGTTAATTTTGAGTGTGCCAGCCTCAGGGGGAGACCAGCGGCCTATCTGATTGACAGGATGGGTAGGCTACCAGTGGTCACGCCCAGGTGCGTGAGGAGCAGTGGGGAGGACTTTAGGGAAAACAAAGGTGAGGTTCTCTAAATTTTTAGCATCTACCAAACTCAAATCCACCCCCACCTCACACTTGGCATGAAGGGTCTCAAGTATAGAATTCATGATTCTCCCCCACAGAATGTTGATCTCAAAACTCACTTCCTTGAAAATTTGTCTATTTCTTTCCAACCAGACATGGCACAAAATAAGCGATGGACCAATGCACCAAGTAGCCTATAGGAATGAAGCTTGAGAGGGAGGATGTCCTAGCTGATCCTAGAATTCAGACAAAGAAGACACATGCCAGTAAGGATGATCTCACACCTCCCACCACAAGTGCCATATCTGTTTGGTAAATTGTCATTGGAAGAAAAGATGAGAGATAGTTTCCTCACTGCTATAGCATAAAACACATTTGGAGGGCCCATGAAAGCCCCCTTTGTAGAGATTTTCCTAGGTAAGGCACCTATTATGAACTAGTACCCAAATAAAAAAATTACATTTAGGCTAAGAATAGCTATACCAAACCTTGTTCCCCCAAAGAACCACCGCTTCACCTAGGAGCTATTTTGTCAAAGTAAGGTACATAGAAGACATAGAATACTTCCTTGAGGGATCTCCACCCCAAGCCAAAACATCTCATCCTTACAAGGAGCTGCACTCCCTAGAGGCCAAAAGCTGAGATAACTCTAGTCACTCCTCGATAGAACCGCCTAGGGGCTAGTTTGAAGCATTCTTCCACCGATATCCCACTACCATGCCCACCCTAAAAGATTCCTTGTAATGATCCACTATGCTCCACCTAGCAGCTATAAGAGAGTCACCAAGTCACTGTAAATGAGGATGAGAGAAGAGAATGGGAGGAAATCCATCCCAAGAGTCACTCCAGAAGAGATTACAGATCTAAAAGAGACCTCTCTTCACTAGCTGAGCTCCTCATTTGAGAGTGTCCCACACTATCGAGCCTCTACCCTCAATGGGGAGTCTTGAAATATCTTTCGGCTCCTCCCAGGGGTAATATTTGAAAGCCAAAATATGGGCCTAGAGATGAGCTTGACTAGAACACCAGCACCAATAAAGTTTGGCCATGAGAGCTTGACTGCACAGAATTATAGAGCAAAGTCCTACGCTGCCTTCATTTTTCAGATGTCAAATTGTGTCCCAATTAAGCAGGCTCCATTTGGAGTTTAACAACTTGCCACTCCAAATAAATTGGTTAGACAAATCATCAAATTCCTTTAGGAAGTATGCAGGGGTAGCCTGAACCATACACTGATAAATGGAAAGGGCTAGAATCACCGATTGGAGGAGAGTCACCCTGCTGGCAGTGGAGAGCCACCTATGAGTCTAGTGGTTAACTTTGTACCTTAATTTATTCAACACTTTTTGCCAAAAGAGTCTCGGCTGCCTTCCCACCATAATCAGCACCCCAAGGTAGGTAAGGGGAAGAGACTAAGTCTGGAATCTCAAGATAGCACTAATCCTCCACTGGATAGGCTCAGGGGTGTTAAAAAACACAATAGAGGACTTGTGATCATTAATCTTTTGCCCCAAAGGTGATAAATAGGTGTCTAGGGTACACTAAAAAGCCTCAGCTTCTCAGATTTGAGCTCTCCCAACAAGAGAAGTGTCATCCACAAAGTGGAGATGGGACAGAGTAGGTAATCCATCTCCCTAACACCAGTCCTATAGCGCATGCTGGGAGACCCAAAACTTGATGAGATGCCCAAGGCCTTCTACCAAAATAATAAATAGATATCGGGAGAGAGGGTCTCCCTAATGAAGTCCTCTAGAAGCACCAAACAGCTCAGAGCGTGCCCCATTAATAAGGAACAAGAAAGAGGGCATCATGACACAGCTGAGCACCTAATGGATCCAATCCTGGTTAAAGCCAAAAGTTAGAAGAAATTTATGCAAGAAGCTCTAGCTAACCCTGTCATAAGCCTTAGCCATATCAACCTTAATAAACATAGCTCATTCCTGTGAAGACCTCATGGAGTGAATCACTTTTGATGCTATAACTACACCATCCAGAATTTGTTTGCCAATAATGAATCCCCCTTACTCCTCAGAGATAAGCATGGGTAGGTAGATTTTAAGCCTCTCTACAATGAGCTTGGTTACAATTTTATAGACCGCATTACAGAGAGTAATGGGTCAAAAACATTCCAACTGATTAGACTATTTTTGCTTCAGGATAAGTACCAGAAAAGTAGCATTCAGAGCTCGGAGCATTTCTTTGTTGAAGTAGGATTCCTGCACTACCTCCAAAAGATCCTGGTTAATGACATCCCAAAATTCCTAGAAGAATTCCACCAAGAACCTATCTGGTCCTGGTGCCTTACCTTTCTTCATGCCAAAGACCACTCCCTCCACTTCAAAAATACTGATAGGTTGCATAAGAGATTCATTCATTGCTAAAGTCACAACAGAGGGAATACAAGATAAGACTGTACCTTTGGCAAGCTCATTAAGAGGAGTATAATTTGAAAATAGAACAAAGTAAAACTGGATAACTTCCCTGGATATATCTTAAGAGGAGGTCCAATGCATTCCATATGAAGTAATCAGGGAAGAAATGAAGCTTCTATTATGTCGATCCTACACAGAGTTATGAAATGAATCCATATTCTTATCTCCCTCCTAGAGCCAATAAACATGAACCTTTTGTTTCCAATATATTTCTTCTCACAGTTCCCACTCAGCCAAATTTGTAAAAGCTTGAATCTTAGCTAAGCGAAGATTGTTAGACAATCCCTGATCCCAGATTTGTCTGGTTATGATGTCCAGCTGGTCTTGAGCATTCCTCTTCCTGATGTGGAGATTACCAAAACCATGGCTATTCCAGGATTTCAATTTCCATTTCACATATTGAAGCTTCTTAGAGAAAACAAACATAGCCATGCCATAATTTGGGCACCCTTGCTTCCACTAGTGTGTCATTAAATCATGGAGAGAAGCTTCATGAAGCCACATCAATTGGAACTTGAAAGGGGGCTTCTTGGGGGTAGCAATAAGTCCCGCGGATAGCTTGATAGGCTAATGGTCGGACCCCTGCCAGTCAAGAATATCTGAAGAGAGGGAGATGGTGCTAGAAGTCTAGTAGGAAGAGACTAGGAACCTGTCCAAGCATTCCAAAATGGCCGCATCCCCCATCCTCTAGTTATTCCAAGTGAAAAGTCCATTGAGCAGGTTAACATCTCAGAGATGAAGCAAATCAATATTTTGTCAAAGAAGCTCTGAGGAATGTCCCAACTGAGCTGAACCACCCCTCTTCTCCTCTAGGCTTGAGAATGGAGTTGAAATCCCCAGCAACAATCTAGGGCAAGTAAGGGTGGCAGATATGAACATACCGAATGTGATCCCATAGCTTGAGCTGGTCTAGGAGATCAACAAGAGCATACACATTGGTGACCAAAATCAGCTCGCCAGTGTCCAGGGAGGAAGTAACCATTGAGAGAACTAAGGTGGAGGATAGCCAATGGACTGGCCAAATTTTTTGAAGATTCCAACACATAGTAAGAACACCTGAGGACCCCAAAGTGCCAACACACTACCATTTGCCCAGGCCCCAAATCTTAAGACAATAAGTGAACAAAGAGTCCACAAAAAGTTTGGTTTCCTAAATACAAAGAAGATTTGGAGAATGGTCATTCACCAGTTTATGAATAGCCTTTTATCTAGGGATGCTATTCAACCCCCTCACATTCCATGATAGAATAATCATTGGGTGGAGTGTTGGAAGTGTTCATCCATGGTCTTTGCGGCTCCTGATTCAACCAAAAGATCTCCTATGAGTTTAATTCTATCTTGATCCTTCTTGCATTCAGATCTGGAGGGGGTGGAAAAGGAGACTTTCTTAAAAGGTCACTATAATAGACCAAGAGTTGAAGAAGGTGCCTTTTCTTTGCTGGGAGCTTCCACTTCTTTCACCAAGTCTACCCAGTAAATATCTTTGTCTTGTGGAGTAGGAGCAACCACGAGGGCATTAAATTCTGAGGCTAGCTTAGGTTCTAAAATTTGATTAGCATTAATGTCTTAAGGATCAAAAGGAATATATCTTGTGCCTTCTAGCTCCAACGTTCCACCCTGCACCATTACAAAAATACCCTCCTCTATGACCATGTTATCAAGAACTTTGAACCTGTTGAATCCTGCATCACCTTGCTGATCTAGATGTGAGCACTTCTACCCTCACCCTTTAGTACGACATTGAACTAGGGTAAAACCATCTCTGTCAAGACCAATGAGGTCAGGTTGTCCTGGCTCTAAACTGGAGGGGTTCTGGTGAGCTTTCCCTTTTTCAACACTCTCCACTTGGTCATTTTTATTACTAATAGGGTCAGGTTGTCCATTCTTCATACTTGCATTGGCTAGCCATGGGCCGGATGATCCCTCAGGATTACCTAAACCTTTGGGTGTGTGAGGACATTGGCTTCGAAGATGTCCATACACATGGCAAATGTGACAACAGAAGGGGATAGACTCATAATCAATTTGATGAATCCAGGTCGAAGAGCCCAAGCAAATCTCAATCAAATATGGTAAAGGGTTTTTTATATCAATGTCAACACAGATGCGGACATAAGTGATAACCTACTTGTCCAGTGATTGGTGAGTGATTGTAGCTAGTGTTCCAATCATGGCTCCAATATATGATAGGATATCCTCCCTCCAGAATTCCAAAGGCAGTCTCGATAGGCAGACCTAGACTAGAACTCTGGAAGGGAGATCCTCAATAGAGTTAAACCCCACATGCCAAGGTTTTATGAAAAGGCCAATATGGTCATAAAAATATGGGCCTCCCTCAAAAACTTTGTTCCTATTAGAAATGCAAGTGAAATTTACCATAAAATAGCTATTACCAGCTAGCATGATATCAAAATCTCCCTCAATCTACCATGACCTGCGAATCTAGGCTTCTCGAGCCGATTGGGAAATGCAAATTCTAAGGAACTTACAGATTAACGTGTGTGAATCTAGATACTTCACATCATCCTAAACCGCTTCTAAGGGGATGACTAAAATTGGCCTATCCTAGAAGCATGGAAAACAACCATTAACTTTGTTGATCCTCATCCTCTCTCCCACATAAAATGCCTCTTTGGGCTTCTCTTGTGCACTATCACCAGACACGACCCATCCAGCCATGGAAGTTTCAGCCCGTTGCAGGCCCTTCAAACCCTCACACGCATCCATTTTCCAAAAAATTTATTTTTGATCTAGGAATTATGATTGATAGTTATTACTGTGTGCCTAATTTATACATTTGTCAATGACATGACACGTACATGCCATGCATTACATATGTTACATACATGTATGGATGGCATATAATTTATTATGCTTCTATGTTATTCATGATATTATTTTATATTTTTACATGATATGATACATTTAACATAATTTTTTAGATGAGTGACTTATAGGATGCAACCCTCACCTTAAAACGGGGCATATTACTAGGATTTTTAGAGAGACATAAGCCTCTGTGAGTATAAAATCATATATTTAGATATAATA
>JARHVA010011448.1:55000-56118 GCA_037957365.1 Torreya grandis | reverse complement strand
TTATCAACATCATAATCAAAATGATTTCAGACAAGTAATTATAATAGTAATCAAAAATCAAATCAATCACATGGAAATTTATATTCAATTATGTAGTAGAATATATATTTCATAAAATAGAACACAATGGAACAAATTGAAAACTCAAAGCATCACAGTGCTACCAGTCGAGGTCACAATCACCTCATGGCCTTTAAGACCACAAAAACATTGACTTAATAGTTTAGACAACACTCATAATAATTAATTTCATTATTGGAATAACAAATAATGATATAAGTTTGATAAATATCCTTATTCATCAAATAATCTTTAGGTAGCCTAAAAATGAATCCATGTAATGACTTTATATTGGCATAACTAATGATACATAATGCAACAAGAAAGTTCAAAACATAATATAGCCAAGGTATGTAATTAATTATTCATTAATCATCTATTAAAATAACCTATATGTTACGCTAATAGTTTTAGTCATTCTCAAATAAACTATTATTAGCATAAATATTCATTAGAAAATAATTTATTAAATGAATCATTTATTTTTGTACTATGTTTTCCATTATAATCTAAGGGAATTTATCAATTTATTAAAAATCATAATGAACAGGTATAACTAAGATCATATTTAAATTAACTAGATGATGAATAGTAAGAAATTTAAATTCAATGGAATGCACACAATATAATCAAATAGAAATTCAGCCAAGTTTCAAATTCAATGGAACCAAAATAAACTATTCCACTTAAATAAAATTTTACAAATTTATATTGGTCATGCCATAGACATCATGGAATCCATATTCATCTATCATAAGGAGGGAGTGAAAATACATGTAGCCAAAGGAATAAAAATTAGAAAGTATGCATACCCCAATCATATATTTATGCAATGTTAAATGATGTAGAAAATAATATTTAGCTTACTAATTTCATTTAATTGACTAATCTTACATATTTTTAACATTAAAATTAAAATAATCCATTTAATACCTCTCATCATAACTACCCTACTCAAGAATATTATACATGTCTATGAAAACATCTTAATTAAGTGAATAAAACAAATCAACTCAATACATTTATTATTAAATGAAAGAACAAAATTAATACTTTTC
>JARHVA010011448.1:0-50000 GCA_037957365.1 Torreya grandis | reverse complement strand
CCTATTACCCTTGAACTCTCCTGCTTATCCTATAAAAATTCTATTGCCTTCTGATGTTGCTCCTTGATAAGATGAAGGTCCAAAGTTGGTTTCATGAGGCAAATTTATTCTTTATCAGTTAGGTCATTCAAGTCCCTGCCATCTCTATCAATATCCTCATTTATGCTCTCGAACTCTGTAATCTTCTCCCCAGCATTAAAGATCAAGTTCAAGATTCTTCTATTGTCCCCACTAGATTGTCCTTGGCTTTTGCTCTTTACTGATTACATGACCAAGGTGGCCTTGTGCTTGAAATCAACTTCATAAATGACTCTAAGGGTATCAATCTTGGTAAGATTAACCATCATGGAACCCAGGATCTACTAAATCCTACCAATCAATTCCTTTTCATCTATCAGGAGCTTATCCAACTTTTTTGTCACACATTTAGGCCTTGGATTTTGTTGACTACTATCCCTAATATGGAATTTATGTGGTCCAAGCCGATAGATTTGAAATTAGGAATATTGTTCCCAATCCATATACTAATGATATCCCTTAGCTTGGTTTCTACTTCTTGCCATTTTCTTATCATTTCCTTGGCTACTTGGCTTTACTATCTTAGTGCATCTTGACATAAATTCATAGATTGTAGAGATCCAAACATATCAAATAAAGAGGTTTTAAACATATCTAAAATAACATCAGGCATAGATAAAATTTCTTATGTCCCAAGGTTCTCCTTCTTCTCTAAATTATGGATCCTCTACTTCATTCCCCTAATTCTAGCTTTAACTTAAGTTGATTGGGCAATTAGTAAAATTTCAACATCCTCATGAATAAGATGCTCTCTTAGATATTGTCCTTCAATACGGGTTATGCCAATAAAATGTTCCACCTTATAAAATGTGAACTCTTTAGTTCCCACCATGGCTTTCCTGGTGGTGACCCTTTCCAATCTAGTTGTCTCTAGATTAAGTTGGATAATGGTGACTTGCTCTATAAACTTGGAAGTTCTAAGGACCTCAATTATTGTGCTATTTAATGCTCTAAGAGCATCCATTTTCTTTCTCTCTGGTCCTCAAGTGACCAAAATTTTTCTTTATTCCTCTTCCTTCAAAATATCCCTAATCCATGTATTTATGGCATCATGTAATTCAATGTTGGAAACTTTTGTTATGGCCCATGAATGGGAGAGAGAAAAGATCTTTTGTAATTTTCCATAAATAAACTAGTCAAGGATCACTAGTCTGCGATTGGTGAATTCATCACTGAACAAATTTATGTCACCTGTGGCATGAGAGATGGTTAATATTAGTCTCTTTGATATAACAAGAACCAAAGCCAACTTTGCCTTCCTCTTCTCTTTAGGGGCCACTGGGACTATGTCAAGAGAAATCTCTTTTCATTTCTCTTCTCCAGGCTCCACTTCTTGGATTTGAGATTCCTCATTATGTTCTCCTTCTTCATCTATGCCATATTCCTTTCCAATTTTCTTAAGAACACCCTAAAATGTCTCATATGGATCTAAGGCCATCATATATATATATATATATATATATATATATATATATATATATATATATATATATATATATATATATATATATATATATATATATATATATATATATATATATATATATATATATATGTGTGTGTGTGTGTGTGTGTGTGTGTGTGTGTGTGTGTGTGTGTGTGTGTGTGTGTGTGTGTGTGTGTGTGTATGTATGTTTAACTGGGGAAGGTATCCTTTGGGGTAGTTCTAAAGATGAGGGGACCTATCTAGGTATCTCTTCCATCTTCTCCTTCTCTTGATCTTATTTAATTTGCTTCTAAGGTTGTGGTTGCTCCACTTGAGGTTGTTCCTGAGATGTCTTGGATAATCTAGGAAACAAGTGATACTAGAGAGGATGAATTTGACATGCCTCTCTAAATGGCATATCATATTTTTTCAACTTATGCTCAAGATTGATGTGATACAAGTGATTCTATATGCTTGTAAATTTATGCAAGAGAATCCTCATGAATATCAATATGGTTCTCATGTTCCTAGTTGAGTCCTAGGTGGTCTAGGTATACTAAATAGTTTTCTCTCCAAAACTATGGTGAGCAAATTTTCAAATTTTCTAATGTTTATATTAAGCTTGTAGTAAGTCCTAAATTTGTCTTAAGTCCAATACTGCTTATAATTTCATATAAAATAGTCTTATAGATCATATTATATTGATCTCAAGTCAGTTGGGAAAGATTTAGAGTGGTTGAGATCTTATTTGTTTGGGAAAGTTATTAACTCCATTTTTCAGAGTTTGTTGTGTAAGTCTAGGAATAGAGAATTGGATTCTAAGTTGAATTTTTAGTTTTTTTTATTGATTCCATTTACCAAAACATATGTATCATGATGATTAAAATGTGCAATAGAGATATGGAAGGCTAAAAGATAATTTCTAGTGTTTTTGTTATCACTTTACTCCATGACTATAACTGCAACCAGACATGATAGTGAGGGAGAGAATGACCGTAAGGGTTTAATGAATTTATTTCTTCACTATGATTACTTAGGTTTTTAAAGGAGTAAATAACAAGCTCAATAAAATTTATTTGGTTTCTTGAAACCCTTGGATGCATTATGTAGCTCCACTTAGGTGTTAATTGTGCCCAAACTAGGGGTTCATTGATCTCAAAATCTATATCGTATAAAAATTCAATTTTTTTAAATTCTAATGTCCTAAATGTATGTGATTAATGTATAAAGTTTTAGATCCTCACTCAAAAGGTAAGGTTGATTTCAAATTCAAACTTGTTTTTAAGCCTTACATGTATTGGCTTGATAGAGACAGAGGGTTTTAGTCATGGTTTAAATTGAAAAATAACTAAGTGTTAGTTTTAATAATAATATTATGTCATCTTACACTTATTAGGTGATTATTAGGTCTTATATTAACTCTGTTATCCATCTGCCTTCCTAAATATGGTGCATAGGAGACTTAATTAAGTTTGACATAGTTGATATTAGCCATATTTTGTACATATTAACCCTACCCACATTTCACATATGTTACACAAACCCTTAATGGGTATCTAGATCATATTCAATTTTTATGTTATCAATAATATAAGAAAAGTTATGCAAGAAAAATAGAGTCAACAGGGTTATAAGCCCATGAGTCTCTCTACAAGGCAAGTATGGCCTTATGTCTTTGGCAATGTGTTTTGATCATTCAAATTTGTCAAAATAGGTATAAATTGTTTATATATGTTGTGTTTAGTGTGTCTATATTAGTATTTATGGTATATGAGTCTTTTTATATAGTTTCATGTTAAGACCCAAGACTAAGTGCCTATGTATTGCCTAACGAATATCTTGTCATGAACCTTGTAATTTCCTAACTCAGTCAAGGAGAATTGAAGTATTGATATGGTATAAGAGTCACACCAAATATTTTATCAACCTATTTCAAATATTTTAGTATAGTCCTTCCAATAATTAGAAGGAAGGGGTGGAGAAGACCAGACATGAAATGTGTAATGAAAATTGAGTTCTTAAAACGAAGACTCAAGAAGATAAAATACCAATCTATGATGGAGCTCAAGGTGAAGAGGATGAACTCACATTGGAGGCAAAAATAAGACTAGTTAATATATGGATCAATATTCCAAATGATAGTAAATAATATTCAAAAAAATAAGACCTTTAAGAAGATAGAATGGAGTCATTTAAGAGCACCATGGAGCATAAAAAGGTATTAAACTCTATTTTTGTTTATGATTTATTGAATAAATAACATGTAAAATTTGGTAAAGTATATGAAGAGTGTATTCAAGAACATGAGGATGGAAAATGAGTATATGAACATGCAAGTTAATATTATTTTTTTACTATAGGAGTAGAAGTCACCAAAATAGACAAGCAAGTCAAGATTTAAGAAAAAGAGCTGTTGGGACCTCATAAACGAGGTATACAAATTGAGAATAAAAGTAAGAAAGTAGATCATGTAAAGATATTAGAATAAAATGAACTCATCATCACATAGAGATGCATGAAGGAGAGATGGAAGATGGTTCTAAGGAGCCATATGAGTCTTTAAAAATACTAAATAGAATGAGATAATGCAAGCAGATGTATAAGGAGATCTATTACAAAAAGGAAAGAGGAAGTTGACACCTAGTGAGATGGTGAATCACATATGCCCTTGGGATATAAATATAAACATGATTATTTGAGTGTAGGATCATATCAAGTGGAGAAGCTTGCATGGGAAGAACAAAGCAAATAAGACATGCCATTATCATATAAGGAAGAGAACAAGTTGTATTAGAAGAGATGTAAATATCTCCAATGGATTTTGATTGTTTTCTTCATGATTACTTGTGTTATTGTTTGGTTAAGTGCAGTCATATGGAGAATTGAGCATGATACCATAATAAAGTTCTTGAGGAGAGAAGGATAATTATATTTGAGTAGTCAAAAAAGGAATAACAACTAAGGAGGATAGTTGATCAAAGGTCCTGTTGGACTAGAAAAGATTATGAGGGTGATAATAAATCACTTAAGAATTATGGGAGGTTACTAGATGGTGAAGTGTATAAGAAAATAAAGAAAAGTGAGAGAGTTATAGACAAAAGCAAAGAGAGTCAAGGAAATGTGGGGTTTTCTCTAAGTGAAAATAGTTTGTAGATAAAAGGAGGTACACCTCAAGTAAGTAAAAGATAGTCCATGAACATATAAGAAGGAAGTGATAAAAATAAAACAATTAAATATGGAGTGTGGCTCATGAAGTCCAATGAATATGTAATGATAAATTCCTCTATGAGAAATTAATGTGCAGTTATGAAAGGAGAAGAAACACAACAAGGACATTTTCAGTTTGAAGGACATCAAACAATTGATCAAGTGAGAAAATCAATTGAAGAATTTGAGTCAAGAAGTACCATGGGAAGCATGGTCAATAAATTAAGAAGTTTTATGGGTAAAGTGAATCAAGAAGGCTAGGATGAGAAGAGTATAGATAAGGAGGTAGATACATTGCTTCAAGAAGTCCAAAATAAGGAGAAGAGATGGATTGAAAAGGCCAATGATTTTATGAACGTGTTTGTGGCATGTGAAGGTATGATAAAGGAAATCAAGTTGTTTGATCCAAGTGAAAAGAACACCAAAATACATCAAATGAAGAAGAATAATGATTCTTTGATGGAAGAAAAAAAATAAGTAGCAGGGGAGGATAACCATTTAGATATTTTGAAAATGCTTGGACAACAAGGTAAATAAGATGTAAGGAGAAATTTGATGTTTCAAACTAAAATTTATCATGATATGTAGAGTGAGCATAATACATTTGAAGAAAAATGCTATGAAGAAGGGAGATTACAAGCTAACCTGCCAAAACAAAGCTTTAAGAAACATAATAAAAGTGTGTTTCCATCAAGAGTGTTACATGAAGATCATCTTAACAGTAGGATATTTGAGGAGAAGCAAATATAAGAAACAAATATTCTATAAATCCATGAAGGAATAGAGGTAGCAAGTGAAATGCTCAAGAGAAAACATGTTGCAGGTGAAGAATATAAGAGTCTTGAAAGATAATCCCTTGATAAATAGTAAAAGAATCTAGATGAGAAGAGAGAGAATATATAAGTCCATATAATCAATGGAAATAGTGTGAAGCATTGAATTTAGATAAGAGTACCAATATAATGTGCAACAATGGAATGGGTACTTCCAAAGAAGATTAAGTAAGTTGCTTAAGGGAGCCAAATATTTTGTTGATATAATCACATAATTAATAGGTGTAGGTACAATGTTGTATGTATCTAAAGAGTGGAAGAATGAAAATAAGGGAATATTAGATAAAATAATGAAGATGAAGACAAATAATAAAGGACACCTTCAGTGTTTGACAAAATGGAGGGATGAACTAGCTAAAGATTTAGAATTGCTAACAATAAAGGACATACTAAAGCTGAGCAATATTGTAGGAGGGCTAATGAAAAGTGACAACATGTGGAGAATGCTTATTTTTTCTCCTTGAAAGAATGATGAAAAAGTATCCTCATGAGTATCAATATGGTTTTCATGTTCCTAGTTGAGTCTTAGATGGTCTAGGTATACTAAATAGTTTTCCCTCCAAAACTATGATGTTTAAATTTTCAAAATTGTTAATATGTCTATTAATCTTGTAATAAGGCCTAAACGTGTCTCAAGGAAAATATTGTATATAATTTAATCTAAAATAGTTTTAGATATCATATCACATGCGATTTCACATCAGTTGGGCAAGATTTAGAGTGATTGAGGTCATAGTGGGAGTTTGTTGTGTGAGTTTAAGAATAGAGAATTGGATTCAAAGTTGAGATTTTAGTTTTTTTGAGTGATTCCTTTGACCAAAAAATATGTATCATGATGATTGAAATGTGCAATAAAGATATGGAAAGTTGAAAGATAATTTCTAGAGTTTTTGTTATCACTTTACTCCATGGTTATAACTACACCTAGATAGGGTAGTGAGGGAGAGGATGAAAGTAAGGGTTTAATGAATATCTTTATTCACTATGATTGATAAAAATTTTAAAGGAGGTAAAAAAAAGTTCAATAAAATTTAATGAGGTTCTTGAAACCCTAGGATGTGTTCTATAGCTCCATTTAGGTGTTGATTGTGCCCAAATAAGGGCTTCGCTGATCTAAATATCTGTATGGTGGAAAAATTCAAAACTTTTAAATCTTGATGCCCTCAATGTATGTATTTACTCTATAATTTTTTAGATCCTAACTAAAAAGGTAAGATTGATTTCAAATTCAAACTTGTTTTTAAGCCTTATATGTATTGGTTTGACTGAGATAGAGGGTTTAGGTCATGGTTTAGATTAATAACTGAATAAGTGTTATTTTTAATAATCATATTATGTCATTTTACATTTATTAGGTTATTATTAGGTCTTAGATCAACTATGTTCTCCATCTACCTTCCTAAATAGGGTACTTCAAAGACATAATTAGGTATCACATAGTTGTTATTAGCCCTATTCTCTACATAGTAACCCTAACCACATTTCACATATGTTACATAAAACCTTAATGGGTATCCAAATCATATTAAATTTATATGTTATCAATAATCTAAGAAAATTTATCTAGGAAAAATAGAGTCAATGTGGCTACAAGCCCATGAGTCTCTCTATAAGGCAAGTATGGCATTATGGCTTTGGCTATGTGTTTTGATCATTCAATATTGTCAAAATAGGTGTAAATTGTTTATATAAGTTGTGTTTAGTGTGTCTATATTAGTACTTATGGTATATGAGTCTTTCTGTATAGCTTCATGTTAAGACCCAAGACTAAGTGCCTATGTATTTCCTAAAGAATATTTTTCATGAACCTTATAAGTTCCTAACTTAGTCAAGTAGAAGTGAAGGTGTCTTTAGATGGTATAAGAGTCAAAAAGGACATGGTTTCAACATATTTTTAATATTTTAGTATATTCCTTATAATAATTAGAAGGAAGGGGTGGAGAAGACCCTTCTTCTTTTCCTTACAAATTTTATCAATGCCATGAATGAGCTGGGAGGCCATTTCTTGCTTAGCCAGCTTGTTAGAAACATACAATTGTGATATTTAAGGCTAGGACATGATCCCCTCAATCTTGATGAGTATGCAATCTGGGTTGAACTAGATGTCACCCATCATCTCAACATATTTATTGATTGGTGATTAGACTCTAGGCATGAGAATACCTATAATAGCCTCCACTATGGTTGGGTGGACAATCATAAATAAACTACATATGGTTCTTGTACTTAAAGATGAGAAATTTGGATTAATGGTAGGAAATGGTATTTTTTCCCATAGGATACCAATTTTTAATCCCTAAGATGTTTATGGAGGCAAGTAGGGCATCCAGTAGGTATGACATCATATAAAATTGTTTAGTTGCCTTCCTCTTGATAGAGTCAACTACTTGGCAAGGAAGACACTGAACAAATCTCTAATTAGAGGATTGATATTTTCCTCTACCATGAAATGTACATAAGGGACCTAGATTTTTTTTACATAGGAGGTTGAGGGGGCTACCATTGCTTAGTTTAATAAGGTCATGATCACCTTGATACCCTCCCTGAAGTAAACTATTAGGATATCACCCTAAATTCTCTAAAGATATGGGTCCCTTGGTGTAACCAAGGTCTAAGGACAGTGTCCAGGTCATGTTTACTAGTCCATTTTTTTATTTTGGATAAGTCTATGTGGGAGATTAGGATCTTATATTATTTTTAAAAATCTACAGGGGAAATGTAGGATATCTTATTAGAATTCCCCTCCTTGATGATCCAATCATTATCATCCCTATAGTCAATGAAAATTAGAGTGATAACATCTATATAATGAAGTACCTTAGGCTTGGTGGTAGCATAAAGAAGGTTAGTCATCAAGACTACAACCAAGTCATAGTGTCTTGTACTCACAGTGGAAATTATGTGCTCCTCCTTGGAAATGGTTGGTATATCATCTATGGAGAAGAAGAGTTTAGACCAATTCTTGATGCCTAAGGAATTTAGGGCTATAACATCTAATTCAATGTTTTTGAAGATTTTTCCTTCATTATTTGCTGATAGGTAGAGTTTTGTCTCCATGTTTAAATAATGTCTGTGAGCTTCCATGGTTTTTAAATTTGTAAATCATTCACTCTAGATATAAAATAATCTATATGAAATATATTTTATGCTTAAAAACATAATAAAGTTCTCTTTGTATTGACTTGTAACCAATTGAGTTTGCTTGTGTTAATTTTATGCATGATTTAGGGTTTTATAGCTTTATTGGTAGGATATATCAAGACTTTGGCTTAAACATGCCTAGTATTTGATTTGGACCTTTACCTTTATAGATTTATATTTTTAATCCCACAAGATCTTTTTCTTTCTCCATTTCTTCTTTCATGGTGATTATGTGACAATGATCTAGACCTTTCACTATATTTTTCATTAATGCCTTTAAACACTAGCTATTAGAATTTAAAATGCCTTCTTATTTTTCACCTTTGGGTGAGGATTCTATGAGTGATCACGAACCATTGATAATGATTGAGGTCTTTATTTGTGATTGTCTCTTTTTTATACCAAGCCTCATGGTTGTGCCACTTGGTATCTTTGTGTGCCTTCTTTTTATCTATATCCTATGTTAGTAGTTTGTTGAATGAGCTTTGGCTACATGGAAATATCATGGTTCTTTTAAAAGTAATCAATGCTTTCTCAACATTGGATTGTGAAGTGTGATGAAATACAAATTGTTGATCATTTGTTAGCTCTGCCTCAAATGTGCTTTCACCATGCATCATGCCTACAGGTTGTCGAGAGTCCATTAAAAATTCCACGAGATCTTCATGTTGTTGGATCATCTTCCCACGATAAATCCCAAACCATATATCTATAAAGATGCTCAAGATTTAAGTTAGTGTATCATTAAGGTGGGGCCTAGGCTTAAACCTCTTAGGCTAAGGTTTATTTTTTGTTTACTAAACATGAAATAAACTTTAGGCTAAATATTTTATGCCTAAGTTTTCCATATTTATGTAGAGGATATCAATGTTAAATATTTTAGGCCAAATTTTATGCTATGTTAGATAAGCATAATGTATACTTTAGGCTGAAATACTTATGCCAAGCTTGTAAAATATGTTCAAAGGGGATCCAAATGATATAATGGTCTAATTTTTAAATAGAGTTTCATTACATTAATAAACACATTAAAATATTTTTTTAGAAGCACTTGGTCTAACTTATACATTATCAAGACTCTTTTTAGAATAAGACTTAGTATAAACCTTTAGTTACATCATTTAAAAAAATGTGATGGGGGCCCTAAATTATATACCTAGAATAATTATTATTTTGGATATACTTATACCATAAGAACATTTCCATATTTTTATATTTAATATTTCCAGTATTCGATCATTTTCAGAGAACTTCTATTAGATTGCAAAGTAATTCATGAGATTCCTAGTGATATTTTAGACTGTATTTTAACCCTGATAAAAATAATCCATTAGATTAAATTTGATGGTCTTGTGTATGCCAAATACATCCTTACGAACATTTAATGGTGATCATGTGAATCTCAATTTTAAGCTAGTGAATCTTTTAATTTGATGGGTTTAATGTTGATAGTCATGCAGACATCAAATATGTCCTCATAGATGTCAAATTATGGTCTCACAAACATCAATTTTAAGCTCATGAAACTATTGTGGCCCAATGTGAAAATGCCACTTGGAACCTATATGGGGATTCTCAAGATCTTGGACTTAATTCACTCTACAGGATCAAGATCCTTGAGCAAGAGAGAGTCATAAGATCATGATCTGAGAGATTGCTCATGATTGGTTGCCTTATTAGGTGGGACCCATTTGCCTTTGATCATTGAATGTAAGGGTGATGCATTTCAATCCTATAGGATTTCCATAATCCTTTGACCTTTCAATTATGTCTCACTCCATCTAATTAATCCCTCATGATGAAGTAAGAACCATTGGATAAACATTGAGGGCATAACTTTATCGGGGCCTTCATGCCATTGGATCCCTTTCCCATGATGAATCTAAGATCATTATATCTTCTAATATGCATGTTGATTAAGTCTAAGCTCAGACCTTTCTCACTTTATTGGATCAAATAGAGTGATAAAGCGAGGGTCATTAGATCCTACAAGATGCAAGGAAGTTAAGTTAGGAACCAGAGTGAAATAAAAGACTTAGCTTAAGGTGTTAAGGCTAAGGTATCATTCATATTAATAAATATGATGGGGCCTTATGATTAAAACTTTAGGCTAAGTTACGAATTGAAAGGATTATTCTAACATAAAATTGGACTCGGGGAGTTGGAGCTTAAGCTAAGGTTTTAAGACTAAGTTCTTGTTTGTATTAATAAATACAATAGGGATTTAAGGTTTAAAAATTAAGCTAAGCTAAGAAATATTAAAATGATCATTTAGAATGAATATTAGTTAGGCACACAAGTAAAATTAAAGGGAAACTAATAATAAATGGGACCGAGCATTTTAGGCTAAGTTGTAGTCATGTTTAAAAAGATGACTAAGCTTAAGATATGAAATTTATGCTTAAGTCCAAAGTGGGTTTTAAAAGGTTCATGCCAATTTAGTTCCTACCAATATTTAAATTTAAACTAAGGCTTTAGCCAAGGTTTTGAAACATGAACTTCTTAGGAACAAACATAATGGAACCTACAACTAAAAGCCATGAAGACCATTTATTAACAATGTTAGACAAAATTAAAACAAAAGATAACTAAGTAAGCTTGCTTTTGACAAAAAGGATGATCTTCAAATTTTAGAAATGATCTTAACATGCCATATTTTCATGTTCAATTTTTAGGGTTTCTCAAGGGTCCCAATATTCCCAAAATGGGGGTATGTTGGCCTCAACAAACGACAACTCATGGGGCAAACATAAAAATATGTTAGAACCTAGAGACTCTGACTTAGACAAATAATTAGGTCATCCATTTCATTTGATCAATATCATTATCCAAATTATATTATGGTTGAAACAAACCTTTTACTTATAGATTTAGGCCAAATATCAAGACACAACCATACTATGTGTGTGTTTTGATTCCACTTACTATTTCCCATGTGGTTCAAGAAACAAATTTTTGGTTTCATGTCCTTAATCACTAACATTGAATTATAAATTGATTATATTTTTATTAATAACTATGCTTTTAGCTTAGGGAAGGCTTAGGCATTTCTCTTCTACCAACTAGGTGTTTATAGCCCTGATAAATATGCCTTTGGCTCCACTCAAGGCCTTTCTCCACTGCTAGTCAAGCATCCATAATCTTGATGGAGATTACCAAAATCACCTATGCTCATAAAGCTTTTGATTTTGCATTAAATTCTTCTTTAAGTTTTAATATTTGGTCAAATGTTTTATTTTTAGAGAATCACCTATGGCTACAACCATTATCCCAAGAAATAATGTTGATTAAGTGCAAGTATGGATATCCATTAATAGTTTGATATTTCACTCTACAAGTGTAAGTATTCTTAAAACCAATTTTATGTCAAGACAATTCTTAAGTTATTATGAAATGATTGGTTTATTTCATTGATATTTACCAATTTATTCAAATTAAAACATTAGGATCATATTCCAAAACCATATCCATCATATGTATGAGGTACACACCCACATTTCTAAATTTTGGGCATTTCCAAGCAAACTACATAACTTTGAGCTCAAGATTTTATAAAATAACATATTGGAAATAAGGAACAAGGAAACCAAAGCAAACACACAACAAGAAGTAGGAAAATAAGAAGGAAAAGAAAACAAAATAAATATATACATCCTTATATACAATCAAGGGGCAAGAAATAAAGAAATGAAAGGAAACTAGCTAACCTACCTACACTAAATCTAACCATCTTATAGTTTACTCCATGAAGACCTCAAGGGGAGAAACATAGAATTAGTGCTTGAGTTAATACCCATTTTTGGGCAATGTGAACTCTATCCCTTATAGATATTTGAGCTTGAAAGTTTTATTTCCCAATGTTTGTATAATATGGTATGGGCCAATCCACAAACATGTGAATTTGACATGTTTACCCTTAGGCTCAAATGTTTTATCACAAAGGAGATCCAGGTCCCCCTATTTGAACACCTTAATATTTGATTTTTTATCAAACCATATCTTCACTATGGTCTAATGTCTACTAAAATCAGAACTTTCTCCCTTGCATCTTCCATCTGAATTATGTCCAGTAATATTGAGTTTGTTAACTCCTAACCCTCTTCCATATATTCCTATAAGAATATACATGTGGGAAACTTAAGAGTGATAGGAAACATGAGTTTCTATCCATACACTAATACAAAATTTGATTCCTTCAATTCTTGTTAAATCCTAATCCTATATGCCCATAATGCATACTTGATCAACTTATAGCAGGTCTTGGGTTTGTCTTTAGTAGATTTATTGATTGTTTTCATCATATTTTTATTGGTAGAATCAAAAAATCCATTCCCTTGGGGAAAATGGCTGGATGAAAATTTTAGATAGATACCATTATCATAAGCACATTCAGTCATCTCTATTGATGGAAATGTAGATCCATTGTCACATCCTAGAGAGACTAGAGTTCTAAATCTAGTACAAATGTTCTCTTCCATGAAGTTGATCACCTCCTCTATTCTACGTTGTTTATTGGCTATATCTTTAGCCCATCTTATACAATAATATATGGTAGTTAGGATAAATTTATGACCTTTAGATGAGTTTGTGTTGATTACTCATACAAAGTCCAACCCCCATTATGCAAATGGTTTGTCAACCATGACTACTTCAGAGGCATTGTTACATTGAGCACTTTGGTGTTAAAAATCTAGCAATAGTGGAATTCTATCACATTCTTGTGAGCATACTTGAAGATAGTTGGATAATAGTATCCAACATTAAAAATATTATGTACAATAGTCTTCCCTGATGGGTGTCCATTACCAAACTTCTCATGGAAGGTACTCATGATTTTAGTAGCTTCCTATTTTTAGACACATTTGAGGTTTAATAACTCAAATTTTTTTACGTATAAGACTCCATTCTTAATTAGATAATGATAATAGTTGAGCCTTAGAGCCCTATTTTTCTCCATTATTAATCCTATAGGATAGGTACCATTAATTATCAAATGAATAATAGAATCGTAACATTCACTAGCTTGAATTTTTTGTAATCAACTTGCATAATATTTAGCTTAGGGTTTATATTAGCAATAATTTGGATCAAACCTTGGAATTTTACTAGTTTTTTTTATTTTCATTTCCATGTCATATTCCTACAAAATTGACACCCACTTACCTTTGCATTCTCCCAGCTCATTCTGGGTTAACATAAGTTTTATGGTATGGTCAAGTAGAATAGCATGTACCTTATTCCTAAGGATATAATGATTGAATTTATTTACTACCTTAATCAATGCATATGCTTGCTTATCAATCAATGAAGATTTTAACTTAGCATTCTTAAAATTAGTGCTCACAAAATATATTGGGTGATCACACCCCTCAACTTTTTGAGTCAATATAACAACCATAGTATGATCAGACATAAATTAATAGAGGTAGAAGTCCTTTGAAAAGATAGGACTTGTCAGGACTAAAGCTTGGCTAACGGCCTACTTAATGTGATTGAATACCTTTTCTATATTCTTCATTCCATGATACCTTGACATCCTTCTTGAGCATGTCATTTAGTGGATTGAAAATCTCTATAAATCTAGAAATGAATTTCTTTACAAAGTTTATCTTACCAAAGAATTACTTTAGCTCTTTCTTAATGTTTGGGGGCTCTATTTTGGATATGGCCTCTACCCTTTTAGGATTTATAGAGATCACATCCTTGGTTGTAACATTTCCCAACAATTTACCTTTAGTAACATAGAAAATACTTTTCTTAGAGTTTAAGGAAACACCATACCTTCTGCATCTTTCAAACACTTGTTGTAAATGCATGAAGTGATCTTCCCTATTATTAGAAAAATATATTAGATCATCCATATAAACAATGATGAATTTACCTATCATGACCTAAAAGTCATGGTACACAGCTTTTTAAAAATTAGTCCTACATTAATTAGCCAAAAGGGCATTCTCATGTATGCAAAAGTTCCCCACTTGGTGGTGAATGCTATCTTCATCCTATATTTTTTGTCAACCAATAATGGTTATAATTAAAAAAATCCATCAATAAAAGACATCATGGTTGAACCTAAAACAAATTATATAATCTGTTCAAGACAAGGAAGAGGATATCTATCCTTCTCAGATGCTTTGTTTAAATTCCTAAAATCAATACAGAGCCAATCTCACCATTCATATTCATGACTAGTACTAGATTAGCCACCCAAGTATAATGCCTGATGAGCAAAACTATCTTAGCCTCTAGAAGTCTCTTAACCTCTTTAAAAATCATTGGTTCTAAGACAAGGTTTATAGGCCTCTATTTCTACATGAATGTTTTATAGTTCTCTTTTAAGGGGATGGTGTGAATGTTGACCCTAGGATCAAATATATTTAAGTCATCATAAAACCATGCTATGCCATTCTTGTTCTCAATGTTTGTGTAGGATTTTTCAATGTTTAATAGCTAGGGTTGATCTTGGAGACCAAGATAAATAGCATTATAGCCTTTCCAATTTATCTTGGGAATTGTATAAACCTCAACTAGTTTGTCTTGATCAAATAGTATGTCTAAAGAAATCATCACCTTAGGGATCTTGTGGTCATTCAACTAAATGACTTTACCATCAAATTTGTCCTCCTTAGATATATTTTAAAGCCACATTAATAATATGAGCATCAAATGCTCTATAATTTATCATAAAATCCAATATCTATTAATCATCATTGAAAACTTGAAAATGGTTTATATTATTAGGCACTAAAGGACAGGGAACCAGTTCAATGTTGAAATTAGGGGAATCTTAGTTGAGAATGAAATTAGATATAATAGATGCTAACTCATTAGTATCTTAGTTTTATTCTCTTGGGATGGAGGAAATGCTAAAACATTTAAAGGATTCAATCATATCCTATACCTTGAACTTATACCTTTTTAGATACGAGAGCTTGCATTGGTATTTGATTCTTACTTGGTTGACCACTACTTCTGAATCCCCATAAACTAGTGGTTATTTTACCTTATACTTGATACCAAATTTTAAACCCAAGATAAGGGCTTTATATTCAACAAGATTATTAGTAAAATGGAATTGGAGTTGATAGAAGGCATGTCATTTCTCACTAATGGGGTTAGTAAGGACAATACCTATTCTTAATCTAGCCTTTTACTAAGCACCATCAAAATGCAAATTATATAGTCTAGGAACAACATGAGTATTCTTGGGATCACATACCTTATTAGTCTCTATGGTAGAAACTCCTAAGTCTAAGTCAATTATGTTAACCCTCTCATTTATAACATTGTAATTAGTTGTCATGTGTTTTATCCTTGGTTCTCTCTCAAACCTGATAAGATTAGGGACTCCTTTCAAAGGTAGCCACAAATGGGAGAAATTTGTGGACATGTATCCATTCAAATCCTTGGTCTATTCATTACTCAACAAGATACCATAAACATCAGGGATATCAAAAACTTGAATAATAATGATTTTATATACTCTAGGCTTAGAATCTAGTTACATATGAACATTCAACCATTCTCCCACAACCTTAACTCTAGATTTGTCTAATTAGGTGACAACCCTATCAAAATTTACAAGTGTTAATCCAAGTTATTTGCATATATCTACAATCATGATATTGGTATATTCTCTTAAATCTAATAAGTAATTATGCAAATTCTTACCAAAAATTCTAACAATGAGTAGGAAAGGAGGAGACTCTAGCTTAGCCTTGTGTATAGTCATATTGGCATGGTCAGCCTTGGCTGGCTTGTTATATTTATTTGATAATGACTCTATAAAGAGGTCCCTTTGCTCTGTAATCTATGTGAGCTCATGAAAATTGATATTAGCCTTTATTTTCTTCATGTCCTCAACAATGTTATAACCATTTTTATTAGAAGTACTAGGAATCTCAACATTGGGTTTAGAAGTACTCCCTTTAGGTGGCTCAGGATTGTTACTTGAGGAAGTGTTTGGAGGAGTTCCAAAATTTCTTGGAAGCATTGAGATGGTCAAAGACTGCCTTTTCTCTCTACTCCTCAAGGGATAGGTCTTCTTCAAGAAATGTTGAAATGCTTGGATCTCTTCAGTTAGAGATCTCAGCAAGTTTATTTTATTCTTGAAAAGGGAAATCAAGATTATCTACCATGAATTCTTGATCAGATGACTTGGATCCAAAATTAGTTGCACTAATTTCCATGTTATGGATTACTTAAAATATATCCAACCTCTCTTGGAAAGCCTCAAAGGCTTTGAAAAACTCTATACAATAAATTTTGCCATGATTGGCTATGCAATGCACTTTGTAATAATCAAGTAATGAAATATCAATAAGGTTAATGTCCATATTATTATCATTAGAAGATGATTTATTAGCCTTAGTTTTTTGAAAACTATCATTATGAAACCTATTGTTTGGTCTATTATACCTTTGAAATGAGAAGTTCTTATCAGAGCTTTCAATATTATTTCCAAATTTTTTTTGTAGCCAAAAAAATTAGTGCTCAACTTTTGGACCATTTTTAAGATAGATTCATTCTCATTTCTAGGGGTTTTAGAATTATTTACCTAGTTATTATTAGTAGATGGTATTAAATCCCTTTGATCATTTATATTAAAACCATTAGTAGGATGATTTAAGAATCCTATGTTCTAGTTGGGAGCAACATAAGTCAATGTAATTGATTTATGTTTGGAAGTTGATTTAACACTAAGATATTTTGGTTATTGTTGGGGAATAAGTTCATCACAAGCATATGTGGGTTGATGTTTGGAACAGAGTATGTCATTTCCATTGGGGTTGCATTTGATCATTAACAAGTGTTACCTCAAAATAGGCCTAGCTAATGAAGTTATAGCTGGCATGGATTTATTAAAAAATATAGAGGTTGTGGGATCTACTACATCCTTATAGATTTCTAAATCTAAGACATATTCAAGATTATAGGGTTCTATGGTTTTGTTATAAATTTTCTAAAATCGAACATTAAAGGACCTGATAGGGTCATTTGCATCTCTTCTAATGGTGGTGAACTGATGGTAAATAACACAACGACTGATAGTCTTACCAAATTGATCTATAAAACCATTAGTGAAACCATCCCAACTAGTGATTTAATTATTAGGCAAGTTAAATAACCATTCATAAGAATTATAATTAAAGGTAAAGGGGAATACCTATAAGCCACATCATCATGCATAATATTTAGCAACCTAAAGGAAAATTTAAAAGACTTAGTGTGCTCTATAGTATTCATAATATCAATTGGACTAAATGTAGGCAAATACTTCTTAGGGTTATGTGGGAGATCATGTACCATACCTAGCACATTGATTTAAGATTCTCCTAACCAATCCATACATGGACAAAGGCTGAAGGCAAAGGTACCTTGAAGAGGTGATGTTGTCAAAGATTTGGATCTCTTGCACCTATGTTTGTCACACCTAGCCCTTCGATAAACCTCAAGTTCAAGCAAAGATTCTATTATCTCTGAGTGTGATCTAGCTTGAATCTTTGGTAATTCTAACTTGAAATTTCAAAATCCTATTTTAAATATGATGTATTAGGTTAATCTTTATAAGGAATAATGATTAAACCTACACATTAAGCTCATTTTGTAAACATTGCATAAAGAACATTAAAGGACATTGATCTTTTCCTACAATAGCTCAAAGGTGTATCTAATTATGACAAGATGATCTATCTTTATAAGTTTAAGCTCAAATGAACTCAAATCTACGAACTATATGCCATCCCTTGATCAAAATAAGTTGTCCTAACCTCAAATACTATAGATTTTCAAATTTAAAATTAAATTTACCAAAACCAAGCATCAAATATCAAAGAACCTTGATCTTTGTCTAAGGAAGCACAAAAATATACCACAAACCACAAAGATCAATGATATTTATAATTCTAAGAAAATAATTCACTCAAAAAACACAAATATACAATAATATTAGATAAACACGCTAAGACTAACAAAGATTTGAATAATTCACAAAGGGCCCTCCTTCTATTGCCAGAGTAAAAACCTAATGATGTCTCTAAATTTACCACAAAGGTTATTGATGTTCAAAAAACACTTCTCATTTTAGAATTCTAAGAATTCATAGCATGAGTAGCAGGTTGTGGTAACTTGATGTCACTTGTGGTGAAATGGCAGTAGAGATATGTATAAGTGATACAAAAAATTTATAATAAGTGATGGTTGGGAGCCATCATGGTTATTTCCTTGTAAATTGTAGAGGATTTATATTAACTTAGTTAATTATGATCCAAAGTTAAAATACAAAATAATCTAGATGTATATTAATAATGAAATTTAAGGTATAGTAAGATGGTGTAAAAAAAGAGCAAAGATAAGGGTAAGGTAGAAAAGAAACAAATGATTACCTATCTTAGTCTTCAATATTATGACAAAGCATCTACTACAACTAAGTATGCATTCAAACCAACATATAATTCAAAATAGCCTAAGCTCAGATTTCACTATATAATAGGCAAACTTCAAGGATGATGTAAATAATCACAAGTGAGAACCAAATTTACTTTAGATATTTACTACTATAATCAAATAGAATTTTCACATCTAAATACAAAACCAAACAAAATTAAGAAAGCCCAAGATATTTTTAAATAATCATGCACATGCACAAATTAGAAACTCTATGATAAGAAAATACAACCCAGAATTTAAAGACACTTCAAATATTTTACATAAAATTAGCAATTGAGAGAAGAAACTATGTTAATAATTGACACATTGAATCTGGACAATCTTTAAAAAATTTCTTTATTTCATTAATTTCTCAAAGTATATAAATTTGTTCAAAATTTCTCTGTCCCTTACAAGATGGTGATACATTCCTTTTATAGAAAGATAAGGTAGTACATTGTTCAATTACAACATACAAGCATCCAAAAGATAAGGATAGTTGTCTTTCCTTATAAAGTTTTACTATAAACTTGTTTTCAAAATTAGACTAACCTACGAGCAATAATCTAACAAACTATCATATGCCTTACAAAATAATATTCCTATTTTAGCTATTACAAAGGTTTTTCAAAAAGGAATATTTAGTTATCTGGTGAGCCCATTGCCCTTGAACTCTCATAATGATCCTTTAGTAATTCCATTACCTTCTAATGTTTCTCCTTTATAAGATCAAGTTCCATGACTAGTTTCATGAGGTAAATTTATTCTTTATCAGTTAGGTCATTAAAATACCTATCATATCTATTTATAACTTTTGTTATGCTCTTGAACTCTATAATTTTCTCCTCAGCATTAAAGATCATGTCCAGGATTCTTCTATTATCCCTACTAGATTATCCTTGGCTTTTTCTCTTGACTGACTGCATGACCAAGGTGACCTTATGCTTGAATTCATCTTCATCAATGACTCTAAGGGCATCAATCTTGGTAGGATTAACCAATATGGAAGCTAAGATCTATTCAATCATATTGATCAATTCCTTATCATATGTTAGGAGCCTATCCAAATTTCTTGTCCACACACTTCGGCCTTAAATTTTTTCAACTATTATCCCAAATATGGAATTTATATGGGCCAAGCTAATAGATTTGAACTTAGGAATCTTGCTCCAAATCTATATGCTGATGAGATCACTTAGCTTGGTCTCTACTTCTTGCCATTCTATTATCATTTCCTTGGGTACTTAGCTTTGTTAGCTTAGTGCAACTTTCCTTAACTTCATAGACTATATAGATACAAACATATCAGAGAAAAAGGCTTCAAACATATCCAAAGTGGAATCAATCATAAACAAAATTACCTATGTCTCAAGGTTCTCCTATAAATTATGGATCCTTTACATCATTCCCCTGATTCTAGCTTTAACCTGAGCTGATTTGGCATCAAGTAAACTTTCAACATCCTCCTCATGAATAGAATGCTCTCTTAGTTTTTTTCCTTCAATAGGGATTAGGCCAACAGAAGGTTTCACCTTTTGAAATTTGAACTCTTTAGTGACCACCATGGCTTTCTTAGTGGTGACCCTTTCCAATCCAATTATCTTTGGACTAATTTGGATAGTGGTGACTAGCTCTATAAACTTGGGAGGTTTTGGGACCTCCATTTTTGTGTTACTTGATGCTCTAAGAGCATCTTTTTTCTTTCTCTCTCATCCTGGACTGACAAAAATCCTTCTTTGTTCCTCTTCCTTCGTAATGTCCCTAATGTATGGCTTAATGTTATCATGTACTTAAATGTTGGTATCTTTTATTATGGCCCATAAATGGGAGAGAGACATGATCTTTTACAATTTTCCATAAATAAACTAGTCAGGGATGACTGGTTTGTGAATAGAGAATTCATCACTAAATAAATTTATCTCACTTTTGGGGTGAGAGATGGTTAATCTTGGTCTCTTTGATCTAATAGGTCCCAAATCCAACTCTACCTTCCTCTTCTCTTTAGGGACCACTAAGACTATGTCAAGAGTAAGATCTTTTTCTTTCTCTTCTCTAACCTCTTTTGCTTGGATTTGAGTTTCCTCATTCTATTCCCCTTCTTCATATATGCCATATACCTCTACAATTTCCTTGAGATCACTCTCAAGTGTCTCATATAGCTTTAAGGCAACAATATTTATATGTTTAACTGGAGAAGGTGGCACTAGGTCTCTCTTCTAGCTTCTCCTTCTCCTTCTCCTTCTCTTGTTCAATTTGATTTTAAGGCTATAACTACTCCACTTGAGGTTGTTCTTGGGATGTACCAGATGGTCTAGACAACAACTAATATTGGAGAGGATACATTTTCCATGCCTCTCCTGATGGCTTATAATCTTTTGTCAGCATGTGTTCAAGCTTGATGTTCTGCCCTTTGATCTTCGCTAACACTTCTTCATAGTTCTTGGACTTAATGTAAATGGTGTCATGAACACTAAGATGATGCATATATTTAGGCTTGGGAAAATTCTTCTCCTTCAAATGATTACTCACTATACTCTTTAGGTCCCACATTTTGAGCTCATCCAATTGAAACCCAAATGAGTCTCTATGTTTAGACATGGTATCAACCTATTTCCAATATTATATTATAATCCTTCCAATAATTAGAGGGAAGGGGTGGATAAGACCCTTATTCTTTTCCTTATAAATTCTATCAATGCCATGAATGAGCTGGAAGGGAATTTCTTGCTCATCCGAATTGCTAGGAACATACATTGACAATTTGTAGGGTTGGGACATGATCTCCTCAATCCCAATGACTATGCATTCTAGATAGAACTAGATGTTATACATCATATTGACATATTTATTGATACTAGATAGACTCTAAGCATGAGAATACCTGTAATAGCCTCTATTTTGGCTAGGTAGACACAATCATATATAAACTGCACATGGTTCATATACTTAAAGATGTGTAATTTGGATTAATCATGGGAAATGGTAGTTTTTCCCTCATAAGACAAATTTCTGATCCCTAAAATTTTGATGGAGGCAAGTAGGTCACCCAATAGGTATGACTTAATATAAACTTATTTATTTGTCTTCCTCTTGATATCAGTGAACTGCTTGGTGAGGAAGACATTAATCAAATATCCAATTGAAGGGGTGAGCTTTTCCTCCACCATGAAATGCACATAGGGGACCCATATTTTATTTTCGTAGGTGGTTGAGGGGCCTCCCATTGGTTGGTTTAATAGGGTCATGATCACCTTGATGCCTTGCTTGAACTAAACTATTGGGATCTTACCCTAAAAGTCTCTAAAGACATGGGTCCCTTAGTGTAACCAGGGTCTAAGGATAGTATCTAGGTCATGTTTTCTAGACCATTATTTGATTTTGGAAAAGTTTGTGGGGGATTAGGAGATTACAGTATTTTTCAAAAGCTATAGGGGAAATGTAATCTATATTCTTTGAATTCCCCTCCCTAATGATCTAATCATTATCAACCCTACAGTCTATGAAAATTGAAATGAGAACATCTATGCAATGAAGTACCTCAGGCATGGTGGTCGCATAATGAAGGACAGTCATCTGGATTTCAACCAGGTCATAATATCCCCTTTTCATGGTGGTAATTATTTGCTTCTCCTTAAAAATGGGTGGTAGCTCCTCTATAGTGAAGAAGAATTCAAACCAATTCTTGATGCTTGGGGAATTCAGGGTTCTAACATCTAATTTAGTGTCTTTGAAGATTCTTCCTTCGTTATTTATTGATAGGTAGAGTTCCATCTTCTCTTTCAACTATTGCCTACAAGTTTCCATGGTTTTTACTTCTACAAATCATTCACTTAGGCTAGTAAATGATATCAATGAAATCTCTTATGTGCTCAAAAACACAACCAAGTTCTCTTTCGATCAAATTTTAACAAATTGAGTTCTACTTGTGTGGCACTTATGTGATAATGATCTAAACCTTTCATAGCATTTTTCATAAATTCCTTAGACTACTAGCCATTGGCATTTATAATGCCTTCTTATTTCACACCACTGGATGAGGATCTTGTGAGTGACCATGAACTATTAAACATGATTCATGTCCTTTTTTGTGATTGGTTTTTTCTATACTAGGCCTCATGGTTGTGCCACTTGGTGTCTTGATGTGCCTTTGCTATATATCTTGTGTCATTATTTTTGAATGAGCATTGGCCATGTGGTGAGCTCATGGGTCTTTGAAAAGTCATCAATGCTTTTATTCCATTGGATCATGAATCATGATGAAGTGCAAACCATTGATTTTTTATCATCTCCACCTCAATTTTTTTTTTCCATGTGCCATGCCTATGGACTCTTGGGAATCCATTGAAAAGTCCATGGCATATTTTTATTATTGGATCATCTTCCTATGGTGAAGCATGAATCGTAGATCTACAAAGATACCCAAGCTTTAAGTTAACGCATCATTAAGGTGGGACCTACGCTTAAACCTCTTAGACTAAGGTTTATTTCATATTTATTGAACACAAAATAAACTTTAGGATAAAGTATTTATGCCTATTTTTTAAAGATTTATGCAGAGGATATCAAGGCTAAATATTTTAGGCCAAAGTTTATGCTATGTTATATAAGCATAATGTATACTTTGGGTTGAAATACTTATGCCAAGATTATAAAATATTCTCAAAGGGGATCAGAATGATATAATGGTCTACTATTTAAATATACTTTAATTGCATTAATAAAAACATTAAAATATTTGGTTGGAAGCACTTGGTCTAAGTTATATGTTATCAATGCTCTTTTTAGAATAAGACTTAATATAAGCCTTTAGTCTAAGGTTCATGGAATTTAAACAAAATGCAATGGGGAATCTAAAGTATATACCTAGACTATGTTTTATTTTACATATACTTAGACCATAGGAACATTTCCATATTTGTAGATTGAAGATTTCCAGTGTTTGATCATCTTTTTAGCACTTCCATTAGCCTATAAATTAATTTACAAGATTTCCAATGAGATTTTGGATTGTATTTTAACCTTGAGAAAAATAATCCATTAGCTTAAATTTGATGGTCTCATGGAAATCAAATATGTTCTTACAGATGTCAAATTATGATTACATGAATGCCAATTTTATGTTAGTGAAGATTTTAATTTGATGGGTTTATATTTGATGGTCACGTGGACGTCAAATACATCCTCACAAATATTAAATGATGATTGCATAAACGTCAAGTTTAAGCTCATCAAATTCCTATGACCCAATTTTAGAATGCCACTTGGCACCTCCATGGGGCTTCTCAGGATATTGGACTTAATTCACTCTACTAGATCAAGATTTCTGAACAAGTGAGAGTCATAAGATCATGATCCAAGAGCTTACTCATGATTTCTTTCTTTGTCAGGATGGACCCATTTTCCTTTGATCATCGAATGTAAGGGTGCCTCATGTCAATCATATGGGCCTTTTGTAATATTTTGACCTTTTAACTATACCTCAATTAATTTGATCAAGTCCTTATAGTGAAGCAAGAAACATTAGATAAAGGCTAATGGCACAACTTTTTCAAGGCCTTAATGTTATTGGATCCCTTTCCCATGAATAAGTGTGGATCATTAGATCTTCTAAAATGTATGCTTCTTAAATCCAAGCTTGGGAATTTCTCACTCTATTGGATCAAATACCATGATAAAGAGAGGGTTGTTGGATCCTACAAGATGAAAGGAAGTTATGTTAAGACCCATAGTGATATAAAAGACTTAGGATAAGGTGTTAAGTCTAAGGTCTTGTTTGTATTAATTAAATATGATGGGGACTTAGGATTAAAACTTTAGGCTAAGTTATGAATCTAAATGATTGTGCTAACATAAAATTGGACTCAAGGAGCGGAAGCTTAAGCTAAGGTGTTAAGACTTAGGTCCCATTTGTATTAATACATAAAATAGGCCTTAGGGTTAAAACATTTGACTAAGCTAGGAAAAATAAAAGGATCCTTTAGAATGAATATTAGTTAGGCACACGAGGAATTTTAAAGGGAAAAATAATAAAGGGGACTAAGTAATTTAGTCTTAGTTTTAGTCGTGTTAAAAAACATGACTAAGCTTAAGATATGAAATTTATTCTTAAGTCCAAAGTGGGTTTTAAGAGGTTCTTACCAATTTAGTTCCTGCCAGTATTTAAAATTTGAACTAAGGACTTTACCAATGTTTAGAAACATGAAATTCATAGGAAAAAACACCATGGAAACTATAAATAAAAACCATGAGGACCATTTATTAGCAATGTTAGACAAAATTAAAGTAAAACTTAATTAATCAAGCTTCATTTTGATAAATTAGATGATCTTCAAATTCTAAAAATGATCTTAACATGCCATATTTTCATGTTCAATTTTCAAGGTTTCTCAAGGGTACTAATTTTTAAAAAATGAATGTATATTTGCCTCAAAAGGATCAAACTAGAGAAAATGATTCAGAGGCACCTGCAAAAGGTATGGTTATCTACTTGTTACTTTTAGCTCTTCCTAAATCAAGATGAGAAGACCTATGGGGTAGGTTGCTCATATGAAGAGATTCTAGAATTCAACCTCCATGGGGATTATTGGCACAAGGGAGCACACATCTTACTAGAACATAATCAATATTGCTCACTCCACTTAGGAAGGGTTGTCACACAAAATGATAAAATATTCTAGGCTAAATATAAGCTAGTAGAGATAGATATGAAAGTGATTGCAACCTTCATTTGGAATAATATTTAATAATGCAGGGGCTAAATAAAAGATTTAAATGCTAGGTTTTAAAGTATAAAACACAAACACATGTTAAATAGATAATGTTTAAGCACTCGCAGGAAAATAACACTTATTATATTCAAAGGGAATATTATTTTTAGGGTAGGATAGTGTAGGATAAGTTGATAGTTATAAAAAAGGGATGGTGGTGTGATGGAGATATTAAATCAATAGGGATTCTCACAATCATTCATGACATAAATTGATGCAAATATGAATAAAACTTAAATGAAATCTAATGGAACTACCAGGAGTGATTTTCCTTCTCCCATTGAATCTATAAACCTAAGATGACCTAAAAATTTATTCAACAATATATTTCCAAATAAAATGTAGAAATGGATTTATAATCTAGTTCGAAGCCCAAGATGGCAACTAGTAATGACTAGGGAATGATATGTCCTATCAATAACATTTTTAAAACATATTACTACACTTCATCAATATAAAAATAATATAGAACCACATGCATTTTCATTAGCTTGAATGAAAAATATTACATACACCAATGTTTCAAAATGACTTCATGGGGACAAGCATGGTGGATTTGCTCCATATTGGATAATGGAGTCATATAGACATGATCTTAGAGCTTGATAATAGTTGCACAAATGCCACCACCTTAGAAAGAGAGAAAAAACACACACAACAATGATCTCAAAATGTGGAAGAGGCTATAGTAAGGAAGACATAGACCAACACAATAGCCAACCAACCTCTCGAATAGAATATAAACCTCTTATTAATACATTTTTGAATTTAGAATTATGGATCATAACTTTAAAAATTTTAGAACAAGCCTTCAAGTCTACCAAGATACTTCTAGTTATAATATCACCTTTGCCACACCTTAGATCCTCATCTACTTACAATAAAATAATAATTATTACAACTACATTTTCAAGGAATAATGAATATTTACAACAAACCTTTGATCTTATAACTAAAGACATTGGTGAATTCATGATATAGATGGTGAACTTCCTAGTGGAGGCCCAAAAAATTATTTTTCATCATATGAAACTGCTTGGAGATGCTCTTGACCACTCACTTACAAAACTAGAGGGATAAAATCATTTGAAGAAACAAACAAATATTGTTCCTCATGTGCAACCTATTTATAAATGCTCTGATATTGATCGATTACAAATCATGGAAACTTCTAGATAGGAAAACTCTTCTTTGTGCATGCCAAAGAAATCACATTACCTAAAATAATGTCTCATAATTTTATCTAGTTGTGACATGAAATAGAAAATGATCCATAATCATGATTGGAAATGTTCACTTTGGAATTGTAGTTAGCCATTATTTTACACTTTGAATCATTTCCATATCCATGAAAGAACCATCAATTTGTGCTTTTAAATAAAATATCACCACTTACTGACGTTTGGCATGCCCTATTATATCTAATTAGGCATTTATGGGGCCTAAGAGTGACTAAGTTGATTGATTGGATCCAATCTAGACACTTTTCACCTTCTTGTGCAATCTAAGCCCTCTGAATAATTAACCTCATCTTGCATCATTGGATCTAATTCACCCAAAAAAGCATGTGCCATTGATCCTGATCCAAATGATTGAACACCACTGGCTGCCTATATGTCTTATACCAAAATTGTGCCATTTGGAAATTCCATGGGCTTTTTCTATCCTATTATATCAATCTTATTAGGATAATACACTCTTGTCAAGTGGTAGTCTATCATTCATTATGTGCTTTATTGAAAATTCTTGACTCTATACACATTGTAGATTAGATTATGTACACTTGAACACATACCATCAATCTCTTGGAACATGCTCAATCTTCATCCTATGACCATGTATTGACCTTTCAACTTTTCCTTTAAAAGGATAGATGACTTAACTTGGTATTTACATAGTGTATTTCCTTCAAGAACTTTGCATTAGGTATTTCCTTATGTTAATTTGGTCTATTTTTGGTGCAAAGTCCTTAGAGTCTCTTGAAAAATGTGTTCACATAAATTATTTGAAGGCCATATTCCTTCAGTCCTTTTGTCTACATAAAAAGCTCAAAGGGCCATTTCCTTCAGGCATTTTGTCTATGCAAAAATACTGAATGGCTATTTCCATTATTTTAGGGCATTTTTTATGAACTTTTGGTCCATCATAAAAAATTTAAAGGTTACTTACCCTTTGGGTATTTTTCCCACATAAAAAGCCTAAAAGAATTGTAAGGACATATTTATTTTAGACAATGTGTTTAAAAAAATTCTAAAGGATTATAAATTCAAGCATTTTATCTGCACAAAAAAGCCTGAAGGGTCATTTTACCTTTGTAAAATTTTCAAAGGGTTTTCTCCCTTGTGCATTTCACCCTTGTAAAATTCCTAAAGGACACTTTAAAAAATTCCAAAGGATAAGTGTGGAGGATGAAGGACACTTTTAGAAAGTCTAAAAGTCACTTTCAAGAGATCTAAAGGGCCATCACAAAAGGCTAAAGGGAAACTCTGTAGGGCAAGTGCCTTTGAAAAAACTTTTGAAGGGTATGTTTAAAGGACCTGAAAGGTACTTTCAGTAAAGTTACTATGGAGAATAATTGCTATTCCCTTTAGACATTTTTACCCACATAAAAGTTCTAAAAGAAATGTATTTATTTGGGAAAAGTACCAAGTTCAATTTATGTGGGGAAATTATTTCGAACAATATGTATTAAATAATTGTCCCAATGAAGACAAAAAGAGCTAAGTATCAATTCTTTAGACAAAAGTGCATATTTCTAATTTGTTCAGAAAAAGTTTAAAATACTACATTCTTAGGGGGAATTTTTTTGAATAAAATGTTTGAAATAATTATTCTGGTGAAGGTAGACTGAATTCTTTTGGGCATCTTGCCTACACAAAATTTTTTAAATTGTATTTATTTAGGACAAGTATGAATATAAATTCTTGTAGGAAAAGTGTGAAGTCAAATCCTTTAGGTAAATTATCTCAGATATTTTGTTTTAAACAATTTTCCTAATAGAATGCTCAAAATAATTGTTTCAGTATAATTGTACTGAAGAAAAGCCTAAAGTAGATGTGTCAAGGATAAAGAGAAGTTGAAGATAGAAGTGCCAAAATAAAGAGGAATCCTAAAGATAAAGAACTCAATGATCAAATTACCATGGAACAAATTCCATAAATAAATTTATGAATTTTAGGTATGATGATCTTGTGGACATATTTTTATAGGTATATGAACATTAACTTTAATCTGCAAGGACTAGCCATTGGGATTCAAATGTTCAAGAATGATCACATGAGCATCAATTTTAGACCCTATGAAGTATCCATTTGTTTTAAAATGAGGGTAGATCTAATGGTATGAGTTTGTATAAATAAGGATGATCTAATGATGCATGATCAAAGCCAAATAGTCAAAGTAACCTCGGACAAGTGTAAGCATGACAAGCATTGAGTTTTTGGGGCATGATTTAATGTTTTAACATGTTCCAAGGATTTGATGGTGTGAGGTAACAACTGATAGTTCAAAAATACCTAAGATCAAGTGATATACTTCCACGTGATGTAAGAACACTCAAAATAATAGAGACTATCTATAAGTTATATAAGAAACTCATGTTGTTAAAAAGTGACATATCCTTGGGGCCAAGTATAGGGTATTATCCATTAATTCTCCACCCCTCAGATCATGATTTAATGGAGAAATTTTGATCACCCCAACCAAATTCAATAGTGTGTAGCCAAGGTTGAAAAGTCAGGGATCCCATGGGAAAACATAGAAATGCCAAGTGGCACATCTACATACCACAAATCAAAAATTGAGAATTTCACACAAGATATATGGCTCATATTTTATTGGGCAAGGATGATCCAATGATGTGATCTAAGTTGTAATTTTAAAATGGGTTAGACTGCATGAAGAAGTGACAAGTGTCCAGATTGGATCCAATCAATCAACTTAGTCACTCTTAGGCCCTATAAATTCCTTGTTGGATCTGATTTGGCATGCTAAATATTAATATGTGGTAATATTTGGTTTAAAAGATAAAATTGGTGATTATTTCATAGACGTGGTAATGATTCAAAGCATAGAAGAATGCCTATCTATCATTTTAGAGAAAATATTTCCAATCATAATTATGGATCATTTTTTTCATGTCATAATCAAATCAACTCCTAAGCCATCATTACAGGTATTGGGATTTCTTTGGCATACGTAAATAAGATATTTTCTCTCCATAAGTTTCCATAATTTTTAATTGATCAATAGGAGAGCATTTCTAAATAGGTTGCACATGAAGACAAAAATATGTTTGGCTCTTGAAATGATTTTCTCCTTCTAGCTATGCAAGTGAGCGGTCAAGATCATCTCCAAGTGGTTACATATGATGACAAATAGTTATTCAGGCATCCACTATGAATTTCACCATCCATATCATGAATTCACTGATATCATCAGTTAAAATATCAAAGGTGTGTTGTAAATATTCATCAACCTTTGAAAATGTAGTTATAACAATGATTTTTTTCTTACAATTGGATGAGGATCTCAGGTGTGACAAAGGAGATATTATACCTAGAAGTATCTTGGTAGACTTGAAGGTTTTTTATAAATTTTTCAAGTTTTGACCCATAGTTATATATTAAAAAATGTATTAATAGGATGCTTGTCTTTTAATTGAGACATTGGTTGGCCATTATGTTGGTCCATGTCTTCCTTAGTATAAGTTCTTCAAAATTTTGGGATCATAGTTGTGTGTGTTTTATCTCTCTTTATAAGGTTGTTACATCTGTAGAACCATTAGCAAGCTCTCAGAGCATGTCTATATGACTCCCCTATCCAAAATGGAGCAAATCCATCATTCTTGTCCCCATGATAGTATTTTGAAACATTGGTGTATGTAAGATTTTTGTTTCAATTTAATTTCAATGTATGTGGTTCTCTACTACTTTTATATTGATAAAGTAAATTAATATTTTTTACAAATGCTATTGATAGAACATCTCATGCCCTACTCATTAGTAGTTATCATATTGGGCTTAGAGCTAGATTATAAATCCCTTTCTACATTCTATTTGGAAATGTGTTTCTAAATAACGTATTAGGGCACCCTAGTTTTATGGATTTAATGGGAGAAGGCAAATCACTCTTGGTAGTTCCATTATCTTGAATTTAAGTTTTTTACATCTTTTCATCAGGTGATGTCATGAATGATTGTAATAATATCTATTGGTTGAAGATATCCATTGCACCAACCTCCATTTTTATAAATATAAAACTATCCTACCATGACTTACCCTATAAATAATATGAACTTTGCATATCTTAAGTGTTATTTTACTATAAATGCATAAATATTGTATTAAAACCTAGCATTATAATATTTTATTCATCCCTTGCATTGTTGAAGATTATTTTGAATGAAGGTTGTAATCATTTTCATATTTGTCTCTAGTAGCTTGTATATATCCTAAAGCATTTTCTCATTTTATGTGACAACACTTCCTAGGTGGAGTGAGCAAGCTTGGTTGTTTTTTGGTTAGATTTGTGTTCCCTTGTGCCAATAATCTCCATGGAGGTTGAATAGAAGATTATTTCCATATGAGCAAGCTACCCTTATAGGTCCTATCACCTTGGTTCAGGCATAGCCAAAAGTATCAGGGAGCTAACCATACCCTTTTTAGGTTCCTCTCAGTCATTTTCTCCAGTCTGGTATGCCCTTGATGCCAAACCTTTCCCCAACTAAAATAACATAACAGCAGGTTTCTCATCATTGTTTGCCACTTTCTTCAAGTGTGCAAGGATAGATTAGAGAGGTTTACAAATATGAACCAACACTCTTTATTAGAACATTACTAAGTATAATTCTTGACACCCATGTTGTTAGAGACTCTTTCAAAGAGATACTATCATTTTGGAAGTCCTCTGCCCATTTGTTAGAATTTAATTATCTTTAATTTATTGATGTCAACATTCTTTTTGGTGTCATTTTTAGGGAAATAAAAGATACCCATAGCATTTATGTTACTGAGGAATATTACAAAGAGATAGAGATGAAGCTATAAGTAATTTGTATTATCAAATTCTCTATTATTATTTTTATTAAAGTGGGCTTATCATGACCATCAACTCTACAACACTCCACTAAGGATGTGATAGTATTTGAAATTTTGATAATTGACTTCTACTACATTTTTTGTAAAGAGATGAAAATAGTACATGTTGGAAGGTGTATTTTCCCTTTTGAATATTATTTTTAAAATTTTATTGTCATTTCTTTCTATCTCATTAAGTTTAGCAAAGTTTATTTTTAGCATATATCACAATAGTTTATTGACTATTATATTCTAGAATTTTGATTCTAGTGGTGACTCTGACTTTATTTTTTGGTTTTAAGGAATATTAGTGCCTATTTTGAATATATTAATTTTAAATTTGAGTATTATTTCTATTGATTTAAAATTTTGAAGGATTGAGATCATATTTCAAAGGTGGCTCATCAAAACCTTATCTCACCACCATTTTTGCATCAAAGATGAAGGAGACAAGTTTGGAGGCAAGAATATAAGTTCTTGATATATTAAATGCCAAAGTAAATTATATATATATATATATATTGATCTTGACATTTATTGGTGTGACAAGTGACTCCTCCTCCATCCCCTATGTGATATTTATAAACCAAGTGATGAATATTAAGATGAAACAGAGTATGCATCACCAGAATATGAGATTTTTATGTTTTATTATCAAGACTCCCCAAGTAAGTTTTTTGTATTCATGGAAATGATGTTTGCAATACTACATAATAGTTTTGGAGTGTGGTTAATAAAGTCTTGATGTATGATTTTTTTTTTGATGATAGTATAACACAAGCATATGATTTACCCAATCATGATGTAATTGAAGATCCAAAGTGTGCTCTAATAGAAATACTAGACATGGTGTAGAAATGGGTGACTCTATTGGGAGTATGGATATTTTTTAACAAAAATTTATTATTGATACTGGGTTTGACAATGAAAATTATATTTGGAGAATGACATTCAATGAAGATGGGGTTATATTATTTCCCTTAAGGATGATTTCTTTGAGTTTTATTTCAAGCAGTAATTTGAGTGCACAAATGACATTATTGATATTGATGCACTCTTGATTGGTACTCATTTGATTATATCTAAATAATATGCTTATTTATAGCTACTAAAAAAGTACCAAGATTTTTTGGCTTGGTCTTATCCAGACTTTAGATCATATAGAGAGGATTTGGTTCAATGTGTCATCCTATTTCAACCTAAAAACAATAACTTCAAGTAAGTGCAGAGATTGTTCTACTTCATCTTGGCCAACAAGCTATTGGAAGAGTTCAAGAGATTAAGGGATGGTAGAATTCCAGATCTGCCAATTAATGACAAATATTTGAAGTATTTCCTTGATTGAGCACATAACTATGCATCATATTGCATAGTTTTTTGTTTTGTTATCCTTATATTATTTTTTTGCCCCTCTATTTCAGGTCTTATTTGTATAGTTTCCCTTTGTGTTCTATTATATCTTCAGTTTTAGATCCTCCTAATCTATTTTTTTAAGTCTGCCATGTTTTGTTGAGCCTTCATGGATGTTTGTTGAAAATTTCTAAGTCTTGACTTTGTAGCCCAATATATTAGCACCTAGTCTTGTGTTTTGTGGTTATTTTCACACCCATAGGAGGTATGCATCCTTAGGTGAGAGTTAGTGTTAGTGCCAAAAATTGTACTAAAGTAGTTGGGCCTTTGTCAAGTGTAAATGACCATATCCTTAGCCTAACTTCCATTTCCTAGTGTTCCTTTAGAAGGTCAAGTTCATGTTTAAAAGGCTAGGTGATTTAACTTGGTCTTTATTTAGTGTATTTCATTTAGGAACTTTCCATTAGGTATTTCCTTATGTTAATATTATTTATTTTTAGTGAAAAGTCCTTAGAGTCTCTTAGAAAAGGTGTTTGCCTAAATTTTCTAAAGGTCATATTCCATTAGGATTTTTATTCACATAAAAATCTCTAAGGGCCATTTCTTTCGAGCATTTTTTCTACACAAAAAGCCTAAAGGGTTATTTCCATTATTTCAAAGCATTTATTTTAGAATTCTTATCCATGGATTTTTTTTTTAAGGGCACTTATGCTTGGGGGATTTTGATCACACAAAAATACTGAAAGAATTATAAGGACTTATTTATTTCAGCCAAAGTGTTTACAAAAAGTTATAAGGATTATTCCTTTCAGTATTTTGTCTACACAAAAAGGTTGAAGGGTTATTTTTCCTTTGTAAAATTTTTGAAGGGTTATTTCTTTTAGGCATTTTTCCCTTACAAAATTTTCAAAGGGCACTTTAAAAGGTCTAGAGAGTGAATGACACTTTCAATAAGTTCGGAAGACACTTTTAGAAAGTCTGAAAGGCACTTTCAAGAGATATAAAGGGCCATTTCAAAAGGCTAAAGGGAAATTATGTAGGAAAATTACCTTTGACAAAACTTTTGAAGGGTATGTTTAAAGGGCCTAAAAGTTACTTTCAACAAAGTTGTTGTGGAGCATAATTCCTATTTCCTTTGGACATTTTTTCATATGTAAAAAGTCTGAAAGAATTGTATTTCTTTGAGAAAAATACCAAATTCAATTTTTACAGTGAGTTTATTTTGGATTAAATGTCTAAAATAATTATCTCAATGAATAAAAAATGAGTTAAGACTCAATTATTTCAACAAAATTACAGAGGTCTAATTCCTTTGACAGAATTATAAAAGACTATTTTCTTCAAGGGAATTATTTTAAATAAAATGTTTAAAATTATTGTTCTGATGAAGGTGAAAATCTACAAATTGAATTATTTTGAGCATCTTACCCATGATCAAAATTTGAAATTACATTTCTTTAGGGAAAGTGTGAAGATCAATTCTTTTAGGAAAAATGTGAAGTCAAATCCTTCAAGGAAATTGTCTTAGACATTTTGTCTGAAACAATTATCCTAATAGAATTCTAGAAAGAATTGTTGTGAGATAATTATTCTAAAGAAAACCCCAAAGAAAAAGTGTCAAAGATAAATAGAATTTGAAGAAAGAAGTGTTGAAACAAATAGGAATGCTAAATATAAAGATCCTGCTTATAAAATTTTTGTGGAAGAAAGTCCTCAAAGAAATTTCCAAATTGTAGGTATGCAATCTCATTGACATATTTTGATGAGTGCGTGGAAATAAACTTTAAGCTATAGGGACTAGCCATTGGGATTCAAATGTTCAAGGATGATCATATGAGCATTAATTTTAGACCCCACAAAGTATCCATTTGTTTTCAAATAGAGGAAAATCCAATGGCACACATCTCTATGGATCATGATGATTTGACGATACACAATCAAATAAACATAGTCAAAGGAACCTAGGACAAGCATAGGAGTGACAAGTGTCAATATCATAGGGCATGATTTAATGTTTGAGCATGTTTCAAGGATCTGATGATGTCAGCTAGCAGTTGATAGTTGAATAGGATTTGAGATCAAGCAAGATACTTCCATGTGGCATGAGGGAATTCAAAGTTGTAAAAATTATCTACAAGGTACATATGAAGCTAATAGGGTTTCTAAGTGGCATATCCTTGGGGAAAAGTAAAATTCATTATCTAATAACACTCCACCCCTTAGATCATGATTTGATAGAGAACATTTATTCACCCTGGCTAGATCTAATGGTACATAGACAAGGTTGAAAAGTCAGGGATCCTATGGGAAAATGTAGAAATGCCAATTAGCATAGTTTCATTCCATTAATTAGAAATTAAGCATTTCACATAATATCTATGACTCATGTTTACTCAACTAAGGATGATCCAATGATGTGATCTAAGGTGGAATTTTTAAAGAGGTTGAATTGCATGAGGAAGTGAAAAAGTGTTTAAATTGGATCTATTCAATTGACTTAGTCACACATAGGCCCAATAAATTCCCAATTAGATCTGATGTGGCATAGCAAATGTTAGTATGTGGTAATATTTGGTTTAAAAGATAAAATTAATGGTTATTTCATGCATGTGGTAATGATTTGAAGTATATAATAACATTTGAATTGCATTCTAGAGTGAATATTTCCAATCATGATCATGGATTATTTTTTATTTCATGTCATAATCAAATCAAATCTCAAGCCATCATTTTAGTTAATGGGCTTACCTTGGCTTGCACAAAGAATATATTTCCTATCCAAAAGTTTCCATGATTTACAATTGATCAATAGGAGAGAATTTCCAAATAGGTTGCACATGAGGAAAAATATCTATTTGGATCTTTAAATGATTTTCTCTCTCCAGCTGTGCAAGTGAATGGTCAATAGCATACCCAATTGGTTGCATATGATGATAAATAGTTGTTTAGGCCTCCATATGAACTTTACCATCTAGATCATGAATTCACTGACATCTTTTGTTGAAATATCAAAGGTTTGTTACATATCTTCATCATTACTTATAAAGGAAGTTGCAACAATAATTGTTTTCTTGTAAGTGGATGAGAATCTCAGGGGTGGCAAAGGACATATTCCAGCTACAAGTATATTGGTGGACTTGATGGCTTGTTCTATAATTTTTTAAGTTGTGACCTAGAGTTTCATATTCAAAAATGTATTAATAATAGGCTTGTCTTTTATTTTAGAGGTTGGTTGGCCATTTTGTTGGTCTATGTCTTCCTTATTATAGGAGTGTTTTATCTCTCTTTCTAAGGTGGTTACATCTGTACATCCATTAGCAAGATTTTATAGTATACTATATGACTCCCCTATCCAACATGGCGCAAATCCACCATGCTTGTCCCCATGACAACATTTTTTAAACATTGGTGTATGTAATATTCTTTTTAAATTTAATGAAAATGCATGTGGATCTCTACTATTTTTATATTGATGAAGTGCAACAATATGTTTTCCAAATTTTATTGATATGACATCTCATTCCCTACTCATTATTGGTTATTACCTTAGGCTTAGAGCTAGATCATAAATCACTTTTTACATTCTATTTGAAAATGTGTTTTTAAATAAATTATCAGGGCACCCTAGGTTTAGGTATTTAATGGGAGAAGGAAAATCACTCATGGTAGTTCCATTAGATTGCATTTAAGGTTTCTACATATTTACATCAGGTGATGTCATGAATGATTGTAATAATCCTTATTGATTGAAGACCTCCATCACATCACCCTCTTTTTTTTATAAATATCAACTTATCCTACCCTAAAAATAATATTCCCTTTGCATATCTTAAGTGTTATTAGCCTGTAGATACATAAACATTATATAATTAACATGTGTTTACATTTTGTGTTTTAAAAAAAATCATTGAAATCTTTTATTCATCCCTTATGTTGTTGAAGATTCTTTTGAATGAAGATTGCAATCACTTTCATATCTATCTCTATTAGCTTTTATCTAGACTAGAACATTTGTTCATTCTATGTAACATTGCTTCCCAAGTGGAGTGAGCAATATTAGTTGTGTTCTAGTTATATTTTAATTCCCTTGTGAGAGTAATCCCCATTGAGGTTGAATTTCAAAATATATCCATGTGAGTAAGCTACCCCATAGGTCCTCTCACCTTGGTTTAGGAAGATCCAAAAGTACCAGGGAGCTAACCATACCCTTTGTAGGTGCCTTTTCGTCATTTTATCTAGTTCAGTTCATTATTGATGTTAAACCCTTTCCTAACTATAATGACATAACATTGGGTTTCTCATCATTTTTTCCATTTTATTTTAGTATACAAGTCTAGATTAGAGAGGTTTACAACTAGGAACCAACACAAGGGAATATTGAATTTATGATATAGAACTTTTCCTTACTTTAGTATTAAGGCATTAATATCAATTAAATCTTGTTTTTTGATAGATATCTTTATTATTGTCCTACCTATTTAGCTATGCCTTACTTGATAAGGTAAGGGAGGTTTGCTTCCTGATATATAGCTTCATTATTATCCTACCTACTTTCCATTAATATAATATTTTATTATCTATCAACGCAAGTTTGTTTTCTGATCTATAGATTTCATAAATTCTTTCCATACCTACTTAGATATGCACTAACTTATTAGATTTTGTTGTTATTAATATAAACTTGTTTCCTAAAAGGTAACATGAAAAATGAAGTTTCAAATAAGGTTACATATGTAATTGATATATACCATTGATTATTCCCTACCTACTTTACCTACTTGATTATTTCATTCCTACTTTACCTACTTGAGTATGCCCTACCTAGTTGAATACACAAGACATAAATTGATCTTGACTATGCCCTACCTAAATACCCAAGCCATATCTTGATCTTTAATATGACCTACCTACCTTATTATACTTGATTATTCCCTACCTACCTTATTATAATTAATTATGCCCTACCTACTTGAGCATGCCCTACCCAAATGAATCATTGACCCATGTACCTTGATATTTAATACATGTATCCAATCCTAAATATATCTATCTTACTCGATCCATACCCTGAATAACCAATACTTGATTGAATACATGAACCATATCTTAAAAGGATAGGGGAATGATGTTGATATAAAATCAATATAGGAAGAATTAATAGATCACATGATAAAGGAAAAAGGGCATTATGGGGATTATTTAAAATTAGGAGAGGGGGGATTATCACCTATATAAAAAAAGAGGGGATTTGACCAAGGCATATTTTGAAATAAGATGGAGAATTGTCACCTATATAGAGGTAAGTGTGACTAGGGATGATCAAGTACAAGTGGGAAGACACTATACCCATCATCAAGGTATTAGAGGGAGTGATTAGGTATGAGGAGGGATGAGGAAGGAGTGATTAGGGATGATTAGCGATGATGAGTTTTAATGATAGAGTATCTAGGGATAATGAAGGATGGGGAAGGTGTGATAAATGATAATGAGGGATGATGAGGGAGTGAATAAGGATGATGAGGGTTGATGATAATTTATTATGGAGTGATTAAGTTTGATAATCAATAATGATGTCCAATAAATAATGGTTAGGGATGATAAGGATCAATGATAGTATTATTAGTAATAATTAGTGATGATAAGAGTCAATGAAGGAGTGATTATGTATGATCAAGGATGATGAGGGATGATGAGAGAGTGATTAGGGTTGATGATATATTAATAGGTTGTGATGAAGGGTAATGAGGGCCAATTAGGGAGTGATGGTGGATCTTCAAGGAACATATTACATAGCAATGAAGTGTTGAGTTCCCAGATTACACTTCTAAGGATATACCAAAGGGTCCCAACCGTTAGAGTAAATTTGAGGTTAAAAAGAGGCCTCCTAATAAGTCCTTAAAAAGTGGATGATTATCATATTTATTATAATATTAAAATTAAAAAATATTTAACCCATTATTAACCACATGGGCTAATGGGACCATTTATATGAATTAACTAACAAAAATATCTATCAATCACCCAAAAAATTCTCTCCATGTTTTGTGTCTATATTTTTAAATTGATTTTAAAATAAACTTTAATTTAGTTTAACTTCATTTATAACTTTGTAAATATATAAATATGAAATTCCAAATTAATAAATTAACAAATTATAGAACTGAATTAAATTAAATAGTAAAAATCTCTAATTAATATGAAAATCCAAGTTAATATAATATCAAATATCACTAGATTAAAAATATCCAAGTTCACGTAAGTAGGTGTTTAAATATATATTGATATGATTTTCCAAATAAAGGATCAACATGGAAAAATATGACTGAGTAAGAGTTGATACATGTTTTCAAATAATATGTGTGCATCTTCCATTTGATTGCTTTGTTTGTTTGGTAGTCTATCTGTTTTAACCTTTTAGGGCTTATATGAATGTAAATATTATGTTTTTTAAATATATGACTAGACTAAATCAAGGAAATAATATGAAATAAATAAAACCACTAAATTGTTACAGAATTGACAATCTTTGATTTTTATAAAAATAATAATAAATAGTGCAAATAAAGACTTAGATAAAAAATACTTGATACAGAAGATCTAAGTGTTGAAAAATATGATATAATATAATATTAGTGTCATAGAATGGATCCTTATGTTACAAAGCCTCATAGATATAATACCAAAATTAGATAATAGTCCTATTATTGGCAAAGTGGAAGTAGTGTCCTGTATTGGTGGTAGTGTCCTCTATGCAAGATTGTCCCAAACTTCTAGGTACACCTATGTCTAGATATTTGGGACTTGTTTTTGTGAACATGAGTTTTGGAACCCTATATTATGAGTATAATGAATGGTTTAATATACAAACCCTAATTCTCTATACACTTAGGGCATGTGCTAAAAAGTGTGTTCATTAGTAGGGTGAGTTGGACATCCTCAACAACCAACTATGAAGAATTTTCCTATATATCAATACCTTGAGGAAAGATCAAGTATGATGTAATCATCCCCACCTAAGTGTTGGTGCAAGTGTAGGTGATGTTAGTATGATAGTGGCTTTGACTGTCTTGAATGTACTTAATACTAGAAATATATAAAATCTAAGCTTAGGGCTGTTGTAGATGGTAGTATGCAGAAGTAGGGAAGAATAGGGATTGATAACCATAATTATGATCAATTTGTTATATGTTTGAATGTGTATTTTTCATTTGATCCATATAGTATTTATAGGGCTAAAAGTCATTAATATATGTTATTTTGTTGCTTGTGTGAATGATAAAATATGTCTAGGTAGGCCTTAAAAGGATTTAGTTTTGAAAATATATCCATTTAAGAAAATATAAGGAATACAACATTATCACCATTTTGGAAGAACTAGAGCCATGTTGTGCTAGTGTCCTTATTATGGCATTATTATCTAGTTAGAATAACACTAAGCATGAAAGTCTAGGATTGGGAAATGAGGGTTTAGGATTGATTTGCAGCTAAATAGGGATGCATGTGGTTTGTATAAAGGATAGATAAGTGTAACAATAGGCTATATGATAGTTCTAGGGATAAGTTAGGGATAGGTAATATTAAGTAACACTCTTATAACTCAAACTAATTGAAGCATTGTAAATGTCTAATTGAGTATATCTAATTATGTATATCATCTCTATAGCCACTCAGGTACATTAACTCTAGGCCACTTAAGAATATGAACCACTATGGATGGAGTAAGGCATGAAATTAGTGTGTAACATGGAATATGATTTTAGTTGTATAAAATATATAAAATGACATGGAATTTATAATTTCATCCGATCAACTAGTGTGTAACTAAGGACACAAGAATAATGTGCCACTCACATGTCCCTAAGTAGGATATCTAAGCATATGGATTATAGAATGAGTTGTAATAAACTATATCTTTGTATCTAAACTAAATATGGGAATGGCCATGCCACACATAATGCTCCCTATCTAAGAAAACTAATATGAACTTGAGCTAAACTAATTTTAATATGAGCAAAAATAAGTACAACTAATAAATTTGTAACTAAATATGTGAAAAAAATATATTGTATGTATTGTTATGAAACTAAGGATGTTAGATAGTAGTACCATATCTTGGACAATAGATCCATGTGGTGGTAGTGTCCTCATTTGGGCACAAGTGTCCTTTTGGTCTAAATTTTGTGCAACTTTACTACTTTCTAGGTTTCTATTTTCCCACTATGTTTACCTGTGTCTGATTTTATGTAACTAAGCCTAAATGCTGAAAAATGTACTATGAGTGCAAGATATGACTTTGATCTCTGTGAGAAATCTCTTTGATAAACCCCTAGGAATTCCCCCTCTATTGAGGGTATTTTTTGACCATGTGAAAGAACTATCCTAAAAAAATCTCTACAAAATATGTGTTATATGGATCATATATGATATCTATGTAATAATACAATATAATGTGCATACATAACATCATAATGTAAGAAAATTTGATCATAATTTTGTAATGTGTGTTTTATGTTATGTATAAATTTCACAAGGGTGTTAATATAGATATAAAAATGTATGTAACATCAAATCTAAGTAAAAATTAGCTAACTACCTAGGGATATGGGGCACTATCTCCATCACAACACCCAAGTAAGGAGGGTAGATGCATGAGGTCCCTTATGGCATCAATAATTAGTGTGCATAACAAGGAAAGACATGTTTCATGGCCATGATGCATACATGAAAGCATATATATAGAACACATGAGGCAAAAAAAATAGGCCAAGGGGATACAATACAAAGGACATGGACACATGCCACTAAATATAAAATAAAGGACACACAAGGACATGTTTAAATGTCTTCATATGCAATAAAGAAACAAGTTATTTTATATCCACATAGAAGGACATGTTCAAATTTTTACATACATAATTAGGAAAAGGAACACATAAGGAAATGGGAATATGTCCAAAGCATACATATTGTGAATAAAAGTGGCATAGATCCAAAGAACAATGTCATATTAAATTTCCCTCAAACAAGAGAAGCATATAATACAATAAAGTATAAACTAGGTAAGATAGAAATGAAAGTATTCATGAATATGTAATATAAATATATATAACAATGAAGATATAAATATGCTGAGTCTAAATTAGTAATAGCTGGAAAAAAATATGAGTAAGAACAACATGATCAATGTCAAGATGTAACAATTCTAAAGCTAGGATGTAGATTATATAAGGATATAACTCGATGATCAAAACTATGTATAATATGGCTAAAGTGGGTGAATGTGTCAAGTAATGAACCATGAATTGATGTATATGCCCCCAATGGGAATAAAATATCAAGTCTAGATCAATATAGTGTACTGAAGTACTGTAGAAATCTACAAGCATGTGACAATAATAAGTTAAGCATGCATGTATGATAAAACCAACTATACTAAGATAGCGAACATATGTCGTGTCTTGAAAGTATAATAAATATAAACATAACAATGCATAAAATATGTAAATTTTATGTTTTTTGAGTAATATTTGAATGTTTTTGTGTTTTTGAAATATAATACATATACAACTAATATGGAAATTAACTATGTATAAGGAGAAAAGAGAGAGGGAAAGTATGTACAAGATGAGAGAAACAATACTAATCGATGAGTCTCATGGGAGACTCACTGTAATTATGACTTGTGTCAAAAATAGAAATGATAATCTCTCATGAAATATGATTGCTATGTTATAGTTGAATGTTGCTACAATAAGAATATTATTATTTTTCATCATCAAAATCATAATAACCAAAATTCTAAATGGAATTTGATGTAGAGGATAAACTAATTAAACTCACACTTCTTGTTTTAAGACTCACTCCTTTGACAATGGTTTATTGAATTACTATCACATATAATGAAATGATGTATCATTGATTTTTATAGGTTATTATAATATTTATCATTCTCATACTATTCTTGTTTGACTCCTCATTGAACTCACAAACCTCTCAAAGCATCAATTCACACCATAGAAAACTTGACTTACCTTGGTAGAGTTTGTTGCAACCTTTTTTAAATCCTTTTCATTTTGTATGGTCATGTATGGATGGATTTTGAGAAACCACTAGAAAATTATGACACCATATATCATTATTCACCTATTTATAATGTTTCAAATGCAAAATCTTCTTGGAAGACCCCTTTCTAATCCCCATTAGGTTGTTGTTTAGGCCTCATTAGGCCTTCTTCACCCCTAACCACACATAGTTTCTTGGAATGAACTTGAAACCTTAAAAATATATTTATACATATACCATAATATCAAAATAATTTTTTTTATGAATTACCACAAGTTGAATCACTTTAAAATAACAATTATTCTTTGAAACCCTAGTTTAGGGTTGACAGGGTCTGTAAGGACTTGAGAATAAGCTTTTTGAGGTTTTAGGTTTCCAAAAGGGTTTTAAATTATTGTGAAGACTATTTTACATATATTTAGCTTATAATCACATTTTAAAATCATTAATCTTCCATCATCACTCTTTTGTTCAACATTTTTATAACATTCTTGGTCCCACTATATACACAATCATTGTCTATAGGGGTTTAAGAGAGATTTTGAGACTTAACCTTCCAATGAGGATTTATAACCCCTATTAAATATTGGTTAGTATTTTTTACAACCTGAATAAAAAATTAGATTCATTAATAATACCTTTTTATGTCTCTTTTACACCACCTTACAACATTTTGTGAGTTGACTAACTATGCAAGCATAATCTCAATAGGGCTATATGGACTTCTAAGAAAAGTGGTGTGAAATTAATCAAATGAATTTAACAATAAAATTAATAAATATTAAATATACTCACAAATACATATTAATAATTATAATCAATTCATTATTGGGTTTTCCTTCATTGAGCACTCAAAAACTCAGTCATTCTCCATGATCATACACATGAAAATAAAGTTGTAGATATTCTTTCCAAAACTTGAGTATATTTATTCATTGTTTCTTGGATATTTAAAAATCTCAAGAATACATCATGATAACTGACTCAAAAACAAAACTTACAAGTTTTATATCAAACATAACCAATCTATCTAACTCTTGACTTTCCAAGGGTCACTTGCAAGAAAGTTTGTTCATTGACATAAACATCAAGATTGATTGTCCATAGATTTGTGATGTATGGCCCATGGTGTATTTATTAATGTTACCTAATAATTTGACACCTTTATGACTCATTAAATGTTTAAAAAACTCATAAATCATGTTTGACAATTAAAAATTTTGAATTGTGAAAATTGGTAGGAAAGTGGTAATTTAAAATTCTAACCTACTCTATCACTCCTAAACACTTGGAAAAAACATTCTAAGGTGTATGTAAAAACTCATAACACACTTATAATAAATATAAACATGATAATTTATCTCAAAACATTTGATGAAAGAAAAATATCCTAGATAACACAAGTGAATTGATGATGCTCCTATATCATACTACTATGGTACAAATAAAAACTTTCCCTGAAGGTTTTGCCAACTTGTTTTACCTCTTCAACATATATTTCTCATGTTCACTCAAAATTTGTAATGTTACATCCTTCTGGGTCCCAAGGTATATGAGTGAAACATATACCTCCTTGTGCTTGGACTAATGACAACTTGCTTTCTCCTTTGAGTTTATTTTCTTGCACTTTGATCTTCAACCTAAACATCATTAGATTCTTGGTGTTTTCCTAAAAAACATACACACGGAGCACATAAGTTAATAAAAAATCCTCGTGCTTGTCTTATTTGAAACCAAACTCTTGATCTTGCATTTTTGTCTTCTCTATGCCTAGGTCTATTGTATGTTTGATTGTTGTTGATGGTTCCATATTTTCTCCTACAATGCCCTCAACCTATTCAAATTCATTATCTTCCTCTTGTTGTTTTTCACTCTTTACCTATTCATTGACTTATTTTTACATATCCATTTTTCTCAACATCCCCACCTCCTCAACAAAGTGTTCTCGATACTCCATGCTTTGTATGAAGGTCAAGTGATAAGATAAATTTTAAAAAAAACCCTTCCACATGTTCATCTAGAAAAACTTAACCTATTTTTCTAACTATAACAACCCTTTGTTGATTACACTCAACACATATGAATGCTTGTTATCTACGACACCTTTTTCTTCCATTCCCTTGAGAGCTTTTACTACATGATTTTCACCTTGGATCTTGATTTCAAATATAATTTTTTTATCCTCCTTTCTGCAACCAAATTCTTTGGGAAAGTATTCTTTCTCTCCAAATATCATCACACTACTTATACTTGTTTCATTCCATGTTTGATTGTATTTCAATGGTTTTAGTGTGTGCTTTCAACCATCTTTCTCAATGGTATAAGAGTTATCTCTACCATAATGCATATTACTTATATCATATTGACATGTTATATAAAGGATAATGTGGCACACATCAATGGGAATGATATCACATAATTTTATATCCTTATATCCACCTATTTGCAAGTCTACAAAACATTGTTCATTCACTAGGACTTGGTGACTATTTTGAAACCAAGAGAATTTGCATGGAATTGGATTCTTATGAATTTATAAGCCTAGTTTATACACTATCAAGGAAGATACTAGATTATTTATACTACCATTATCAACTAAATTTTTTAATTACTTACCTTTAATCTTGCACGTGGTCTTGATTAACATTTTTTTGTGTGGTGGTTCTCTCTCCTCATGGATGGTCTTCAAGAGAACTCTTCATTAGCAAGATATCCCCATTTTTAGGTTCTTATACATAGTTTGGAAATGCATATACACTCTCTTCTTATTCTTTAACCACTTGGTTTATACTCTTATTCCAAGAGTTTCCACTTTGAACATTTTATGGACACTCATATGACATATATCTTAAAAAATTGTTACACTCGAAGCATTTTCCTGCAAACCAATTTTTGCCTCTTCCTCTACCATATGAAATTTAAACTCTATATCCATAACCACATATAATTTATTGATTTTAAATATTATAACTACTACTATTTTTATTTTATTTTTACCTTTTTGTTTACTTATATTACTTAGTTATCCTCTTCCTTATTGTTGGTTTCTACCTTTGTATCTTCTACCACCTCTCCATCTATTTATTCAACTTTGACTTATATTAAAATTATTCTCTACCATCAATGAATCTTGATAGGCCTCCTTAAATATTCAAGGTGACAAAATACTAATCTTATCTTAAATGACAAACTTTAAACCATTCATGTAGCGAGCAATCTTCTCTACATCCTCTTCTATATGTCATGATCGAATGGTTAAATTATAGAATTTATATGTGTAATATTTCATTGTCATATATTTATACCTTATATTTTGATCCCTAATAAACTAGTGGTTTTTGATAGTCCTTAGGCATAAATTTTCCTTTCATCTTGGCCACCATTTAATCCCATGACCTTATCTTATCTTTTTCCCCTTCTTCTATTATCTTCTTGTATGCCATACCACCATAAGGATGGATGACCATTAATCATTTTTAATTAAAAATTCACCTTATATTTCTCATTAAAATATTATTAATCAAATTACTTATCCATGCTTATGATCTAATCAACTAACTCTTCCACGTTAAGACTACCCTCATACATGAGCACCTCTATCTTGGATTTTTAAGTCAGTCTAAGGAATGCTCTAATGAAAATCTTGTCAAATATACTTCATATCCTTAATATATTTATTATTAATGAGGAATTTCATCCTCTCCCTCACTAACATCACCCATTTTAATCTCTCTTCTCTGAGCCAACTCCATGGCTTACAACCTTGCCTACAGGTTACTCACTTCTACTACCAATGCCTCCACTACTTGCAATGTTATTTGAGATGATGATAATAATCCATTCCATGTGTCCTTCCTACCTTCCTAATATATATTAAGATATGATACTAAATTATGCATAGGTTAAACAAACAAACTCTCTCAATTATTCCTTATTTCAATACACCTCTTCAATAATGGTTTATTGACGTACTATCTCATATAATGACTTGATGGATCACTGATTATTTATAGGTTATTATAATATTTATCATGATCATAGTAATATTTTTGGAATCCTAATTGAACTCAAAAACCTATCAAATCATCAAATCATATCATACATAATGTGACTTACCTTGGTAGACTCTCTTCTAGCCTTTTAAGGATTTTTCCTTCTATAGGTCATGTACAAATGAATTTTTGAGAAACCACTAAAAAGTTATGACACTATCTATCCTTTTTAACCTCTATTTAAATTTAAAATCCAAATTTTTCTTGTAATACCACTTTCTAATCCCCTTTAGGTCATTGTTTAGGCCTAGTTAGGCCTTCTTTACCCCTAGCCACACATAGTTGATTATAACCACACTTTCCCATATGAAGTCAACCTCAAAAATTAAAAATATATATTTGAAAATATAAAAATATAAAAATACAATTTTTTATAAATTTACACCAGTTTAACTTCTTTAAAATGGAATTTTTTTCTTTGAAACCCTGTCTTAGGGTTGACATGGTCTGCAGTGACCCGAGAGATAAGCTTTTTGAGGTTTTAAGTTACCAAACAGGTTTTGAATTACTATGAAGGATGTTTTAGTTATATTAAAATTATAATAACCTTTTATAATTTTTAATTTTCCATCATCACTCCTTTTTTCAACATTTTCATAACATTTTTGGTCCCATTATATACACAGTCATAGTCTGTAGGGGTTTAAGAGAAAAAATTTGTGAGTTAACCTTCCAGTGAGGATTTATAAATTATTTAAAGTATTGATTAATATTTGTGACATAATTACACACCTTTTTTATTCATTAAAAAAAACCTTTTTATGCTTTATTACACAACCTTACAACATTCTGTGCGTTAATTGATGATGCAAGCATAATCTCAATAGGGCTATATAAAACTCTAAGAAAAAGTGGTGTGAAATTAATAAAATTAATTATAAAAAATGTTAATAAAAAGGAAATACATTCACCAATCCATATTAGAAATTATAATAAATTCATTATTGGGTTTTCCTTTAATGATCACTCAAAAACTTAGTCATTCTTCTTGATCATACATAGGAAAAAAGAGTTGCAGACCTTCTTTTCAAAACTTGAGAATCTTCATTAATTATTGATTGGGTCTTGAAAATTATCCTCATGAATAAATCATTGAAAATTACTCATTTTTTTTTTTAAGTTTTATATCAAACATAATCACTCTAACTAACTCTTGACTTTCCAACGATCACTTACAAGAAAGTTTGATCCTTGACACAAACATCAAGATTGATTATCTGTATATTTTTGACCTATATCCCTTGGTGTATTTATTATTGTTACATAATATTTTTAAACCATTATTAATCCTAAAATTTTCACAAAAAACATAATTTATGTTTGATAAATTCAAAAGTTTGAATTGTGATAATTGGAGGGAAAGTGCCAATTTGAAATTCTAACCTACTCTAGCACTCCTAAACACTTGGAAAACATTCCAAGGTGTATTTAAATAATATTAACACCCTTATAATCACTATAAAAATTATAATTGATCCCAAAAAATTTTATCAAATAAAAATATCCTATACAACACAAGTGAAGTGATGATGCTCTTGCATCATAATTGTGTCATATTGTGGAGTTAACCTTAATGAATTATGATTTGGAATATTGATTGTGATTTTTCAATTTTAAAATGTGTTTATTGTAGGAATAGGGTGAAGTGTATTATATTTTTTTATAAATCCATTTTTGAGAATGCTTTTTTGGTTAACATGATTTTGACTTTACAACTTAAGTGCTTGCACTTTCTGTAAAATTTCCTATGTATCTGGACATTTTTGCTTGATAGACTATATCTGTGAGTGATTTTATTTAGGATGTTTAATAAATACAAAACCTTATTGACCAATATTATAAAATTATATAATAGGAGTAGTGATGCCTTCTATTTACTTTCCCAAACCCTGACCATGATAATCAAATTATTACAGATATTTTTTACCAAACCCATACTACATAATAAGTTGAGCCTCATTTTGAAGAGGTATTATTTTTGAATTTGACACATTTAAATTTTTACATGTGCCATTTTTTGTTTTTTTAATGATGTGTCACTGTTTGAGTGATTCATATCCATTATCTATTGTATTTTCCTTTTCAATGCCAAACATGAATTGGTGTTGTGACCATGTATTATATTATATGGATAATAATATCTAGATCTCCTCATTGGGCGTAGAGGGGGGAGGTTGATCAACTTAGATTTAATAATTTATTTTAGTACCTCAATTAAAATATTATTTGATATTTGAATTCTTTTTGAATCACTATATGTAGATGTACTTTGTTATTATTTATGATTTAGATATGAAATAGTGCTAGACATAATTTTGCTAGGTGTAGATGCATATACATAGTTTATACTAGAATATTATGAAAGTTATGTATAATTAATGTGATTTTAAAATAATGTGACTTATTAACTTAATAAATATTTTTTATTTTATAATTAATTATATTAGCTTGCTCATACTAATAATTTGATCCATGAGACTCTTACAAGTACACACCCTAGTTACTTATAATTGAAAATGTAGGCACACACCTTGTAAGGAAGAGGTGTGAATAGCCTGAGTATGGGGATTAGTGAGAAT